>PVKE010012285.1:0-38598 GCA_004027555.1 Craseonycteris thonglongyai | reverse complement strand
CCTGTGCCAGTTCAGGGTCTTCATCTTGAATGGGTTCAGTTGCAGGTGCAGGTGCAGGTACAGGTGCTGGCTTTCCTGGCAGTAATGGTGTGTCCTGTGCCAGTTCAGGGTCTTCATCTTGAATGGGTTCAGTTGTAGGTGCAGGTGCAGGTGCCGTCTTTCCTGGCAGGGATGGTGTGTCCTGTGCCAGTTCAGGGTCTTCATCTTGAATGGGTTCAGTTGCAGGTGCAGGTGCAGGCACAGGTTCAGGTTCTCCTAGCAGGGATGGTGTGTCCTGTGCCAGTTCAGGGGCTTCATCTTGAATGGGTTCAGTTGTAGGTGCAGGTGCAGGTGCAGGTGCCATCTTTCCTGGCAGGGATGGTGTGTTCTGTGCTAGTTCAGGGTATTCTTCTTGAATGGGTTCAGTTGCAGGTGCAGGTGCAGGTGCCGTCTTTCCTGGCAGGGATGGTGTGTCCTGTGCCAGTTCAGGGTCTTCATCTTGAATGGGTTCAGTTGCAGGTGCAGGTGCAGGCGCAGGTTCAGGTTCTCCTGGTAGGGATGGTGTGTCCTGTGCCAGTTCAGGGTCTTCATCTTGAATGGGTTCAGTTGCAGGTGCAGGTGCAGGCTTTCCTAGCAGGGATAGTGTGTTCTGTGCCAGTTCAGGGTCTTCTTGAATGGGTTCAGGTGCAGGTGCAGGTGCAGGTGCAGGTTCTCCTGGCATGGATGGTGTGTCCTGTGCAATCTCAGGGTCCTCTTCTTGAATTGGTGCAGGTGCAGGAGCAGGTGCCATCTTTCCTGGCAGGAATGGTGTGTTCTGTGCCAGTTTAGGGTCTTCTTCTTGAATGGGTTCAAGTGCAGGTGCAGGTGCAGGTGAAGGTGCAGGCGCAGGCGCAGGCGCAGGTGCAGGTGCAGGTGCAGGTGCAGGTTCTCCTGGCAGGGATGGTGTGTCCTGTGTCAGCTCAGCATCCCCTGCAGGAGGGTCTCTAGACCCGGATCCCTGCTGTGGAACCACAGATGGAGTGGGTAGTGGTGTTGGCAGCAGCTCTAGAGCAGTGTCTGGAGCGGGCACAATAGCTCCACGGGGACATGGCTGGACCTCTGGAGGGGACTTGACTTGTGCTCTGGCCGCCGCACCTGCTCCTTGCTCCTCGGCTCGCTGGGGTCCCGAAGCCGAAGCCGGCTCTGCATCTGGAGCCGGCGGGGGCACCTCGAGCTCTGCCTCCAGGGGCTCCGTGTCGTCCGGCCCGGATCGGTGAGGGGAGACGTGGTGTTCCAGGCGGGAGCCTGACCTGCTGAGCGGCAGGTGGGCTCTGGGCAGCCTCCCGGGCCAGGTGCGGGGGGCTGTGTGGGCAGGAGGCCTTCGCCGGCCATTGCTGTGCCCTGGTTCCAGAAGCTCCGGAGACCCCTCGGTGGCCACACTGCCCTTGAGCCTGTGCTGGATCGTGTGGGTGGCGTGGCCTTCCTGCTCCTCCCTCAAGGACAGGGGGTGCGTGTCCCCATCCGCCTGCTCCTCGCCGGTCTCCTTGGGGTCCGTCTGCAAGGAAAGTGACCCACAGCCGGTCAGGGGGCATCCGAGCCCTGGCCACCCCTAGTCGCTGCCTCTTGTCCCCACTCAGCCTTCCGATCCCAGATCAGGCCCAGACCTGTGTCTGCCTAGACCTCTCCCCAGGGAGAACGAGATTCGCCTCCAGGGCTCAGGATCAACTCGGGGGCCAGAGGGGAGCCGCTCTGTACTCCACATCCACCCAGCCAGCCTGGGCCTGGAGAGAGAACGTGGCTGGCCTGCCACGCTTCTGAGCCCTGCGCACCTGCTCTTGCTTGGAGTGGGCCCTCCGCACGTGAACCCCACCTCCCACACCCAGGGTGGGGACATAGGGCTGTCCTGGGGGGCTCAGACTGGTGACTTGTCCTCAACTCAACTACCCTGGGCCTCCCTGTGTTACCTGTGTGTCCCTCCATGAAAAAGGCCTGAAGCTTCTACGGGGAGTCCTGACCCACCGTCGATGGCTCTGGACAAAACTGCCCTTTCGGGTGTTCCCGCGGCCATGGCCGCGGCTCCTGGGGAAACAGCATCGAAACATGTCGCTCTCTCGACTGTCTCCAGTCAAGTGAACTGTGTAGGGCCTTCCCTCGAAAGGGCTGCTTGGTCACCAGCGTTCCAAGTTCTGTTGTGCTCTGTTGTCAGGAAGTGAGGTCACTAACTGCCTGGGGTCCCCTAGCTGGACTTCCTCCTCAGGCATGAGCCCCCCTCCTGCCCCCCAGGGCTCCTCTGGGCTGCTCACTGCTCCCCTCCCCCTCCCCCACGCCACACAGGACACTGACCCAGCCCACCCACGGGTGTGGCGATGCCTGGGTGCAGCCGCGGCCCCAACTTCCAGGATCAGTTCGGTTCCCACCCCACAGGGCCCCACATGCACCTGTGTGGAATGAAGCTGTGTTACAACTAATCATACACAACTATGGAGACTGCTCTGCGCCCTCCCCTCTTCTGTCAAAACAAATTTTTAAGGAAAAAAATGTTTTTTTTTAAGGATTGAGAACAATCCCTGGCACATTATTTAGGATGTGCTAAATAATGTCTTGTGATCTTGTTATTATTTCTTTTATTAGTATTATCTATAATGCTCACTACCCATTTGATAGGTGCCATACTAACCCTGGGCTGTTTCTTTTTGTTTGTTTGTTTTCATTGCAAGTTCTTTTGGTTTCTCTCCAGCTTTTCTTAGATATAATTGACATATAACAGTGTGGAAGTTTAAGTTGTACAATGCATTGACTTAAAACACTTATACATTATGAAATGATTAGCATAGTAGTGTTAGCTAGCACCTCCATCTAGTAAAAGACACTTTGTTTTCATTACTTTGCCACTGTGAACAGTGATGTGATGAATATTGGGAAACAATTTTTTTTTTTGTTTTTTTTTTGTTTGTTTTTGACAGAGAGAGAGAGAGAGAACTGAACTGGGGGAACTCCACAGTTCAGCACATGGGTCCGCACGGGCCTGGGCCGGGATTCGAGGATTCGATCGTCGGTCCCCGGCGCTGCAAAGTGAGCGCTTAACCCACTGAGTCATCCCAGCTTCCCCAAGAGAACGAATATTTATGGACAAAGGTTTTCAAGTTTTTTTGGTGGATACTCAGAAGAGGGCCTGCTGGGTCATATGGTAATTCTATTCTTAATATTGTCTGGAGCTTCCATACTGCCTTCCATAGTGGTTGTACCAGTTTACATTCCCACCAGCAGTGTATGAGGGTTCCTTTTTCTCCACAGCCTCTCCAGCACTTGTTATCCCTTGTCTTGTTGATTATAGCCATTCTAACAGGT
Source organism: Craseonycteris thonglongyai (assembly GCA_004027555.1). Lineage (NCBI taxonomy): Eukaryota > Metazoa > Chordata > Mammalia > Chiroptera > Craseonycteridae > Craseonycteris > Craseonycteris thonglongyai. The sequence goes on along the minus strand of PVKE010012285.1, from coordinate 35,292 downwards.
GTGAGGTGGTATCTCATTGTGGTTTTAATTTGCACCTCCCTAATAGCTAGTGATGTTGAACATTTTTTCATGTATCTGTTGGTCGTTTGTGTGTCTTCGTGCTTGAATTGTCTAGTGAGGCCTTCTGCCCATTTTTCAATTGGGTTGTTTTTGTTATTGAGTCCTACAAGTTCCTCCCAGATTTTAGATATTAGCCCCTTATCAGAGGCATTGTTTGCAAATATTTTCTCCCATTCATTTGGTTGCCTCTTTACTTTGTTGATGGTTTCTTTTGCTGTGCAGGAGCTTGATATAGTCCCATTCATTATTTTTTGCTGTTACTTTCCTTGCCTTTTAGGTCAAGTTCATAAAGTCCTCACTGAACTCAAGGTTAGTTTAGTACCGATGTTTTCTTCTATGCAATTTGTTTCAGGTCTTATATGGAGGGCCAGGCTTCTTGAGCTAGCAATGATCAGATGCTGCTCCCCTGCTTGTCTTGCTGCAGTGGGGAATTCAAGGGGAGGTCACTAAGCCCCATTGAGCATGTGGGAACCCAGAGGGTCTCAATGCACAGGAACCACTCTGAATGGGCGTGCCTGGCTGTTTGCTTCTATCAGGTTAAGAGTGTGGGATACAGTGAGTCTTACTGATATTTTCACCATCATTCTGCCTATAGAGATTCTTTCTGCCCTACATTCAGTTTCAGACTTTTCAGACTCTTATTTCAGTTCAACAGGCTGTTATCTCTAGTTTTTACTACAGCAGAACTCTCCAGTGGGACATGAGCACCTACTGGTTTGTGATAGTCATCAGGGTGTTCATTCTTTTCTTTTTGTAGGCTGACCAGATGTATTTTTAAAGGGACAGAACACAATACTATCCCATTTCAAATAGTACTTATGCTCAGCCTACTGACACCTTGAACCCAGTCCAGTGAGGCTGGGTTGACCAGATGTACCATTTGAAAAGGAAAGTACTGCTTTCTGCCCCGTTAAACGATACATCTGGTCAGCCTACTTTGGTGTTTTTTCAGCCACTGTAGTCCTGCTTTAGTGTTAGATTTGGTATGCCATACAGATTTTTTTTTACAGCTGATGTGATATTTTTAAATATTTTATTGATAAATTATTTGTGATTTTTGTGTTTTACATGCAATAAATTAGCTTAACATGTTCATGTATTAAACTTTTATTATGGCCTTACTTTTTATATAACCCCATCTCATTTTTGTCATCCCATTTGTCTTAAGAAACTATGGTCAGCCTGGGTTATGTGAGTCATGCACTGTCTTAAATACTTAGTTGTAACATGCAAAAGCTAAAGGGATATAGGGCTGTGTTGCAACAATATTTATAGACACTAAAATTTGAATTTCCTAAAATTTTCATGTCACAAAATAGCATTTTTCTCTCACAGGCCATTAAAAAAATCAAGCAGCAAGCCATAGTTGGCCCACCAGTGATAGTCTGCCATCCCTGATCTAAGCTAACACAAAACATCCCTATTTTTCCAAGGAAGTATCCTTGAGGAGAGAGGAACGTTAAGTGTATTTTGAGGGGTTTCAGGATATCCCCAAAGCAGTCACCAAAATCTAGAATTTATATCACTAAAATAGACATTAATTTTTAATAAGATTAGTTCATTTATGTCAACGTTAATTAAAAATATTCAATTACAACAGTTTTACCACGTTTTGCCTCAAAATTTTTACTACAGTTGATCTTAGCCAAAAGGCCAAGAAGTGATCAAAATTTTTAATAAAACTAATGCTGCTTGGTGTACCCCCAGCAAAACAGGATAGTGGTTGCAGGGCTTCCAGTCATAAACCTGTCTGAGAAAGGGAAACGATGATCCACTGTCGCATGAGGCAGGACTAAGTTCACAATCCTCCCATAGCAAACACTGTCTGGTTTTGGTTCTATGACAGAAAATGGCTTGAGCACATACAGTCTCTTCCCTAGCTCAACCTCCTAGCAATTAAGAATTTCCTTCTCTCTAGAGTCCAGTGATTCTCCCTTTGTGACAACTCAAGCCTCCAGCATGAATTTGTAGCTGTCAGGTTTTCTGTTTATGGCACATCACAGTAGTTTCGAAGTCACAGCCAGCAGCCAAGGTGAGACCCCTTGGGTGTTAGGCTCATTGACTCAGCCTTTAATTCTCATGTTGCACTCCAACTCAAACAGAAACCCATATGAGCACAACCCATGTCCTCCTTTGATAGTAACTTCAATCATAGGATGCCTCCACTAATCTTAATACTTGGTCAAAAAGAACCTGTTGAATTTTGCTTCCCATTCTATTTGTCCCAGTACTTTAGTTTTAGAATCTTATTTGGGGTTTTCTGAAAGCAGTTCTTCCTGCAAGTCTAGTAAGTGCATAGCACAGGTTTCATTCCTTCCCCTATTTTGCCAAATGTAGCATTCAATTGGATCTCTCCAATTTCATATAAAATGACGAGTGGAACACAACTAAACTGGATCCAATCCTTGCATATTAATATGATTTTGTTCAAAAGTCTGGCATGTCCAACCTGTCACAAGAGAGGACCACCAATCCTGGGACCACTGCATGTTCCAAGGCTCTCAAACAGTACTAAACTTATTACTTTTAGTGGAATGTGTGAATTGGCCTATGCTTTTTTTTATGGTCACAAATTTTAAGTCTCATATCCATTGTATATATTTCTTCCCGTAAGTAGGGAATAAAACCTTTTACTTTACCCTGTACAACAAATGTCATGGTATGTTCAAACTTGGAGTAAAGCAAGCCAAAAACAAAAACAAGAGCAAGTCAGCAAGTTTAACATTTTATTAAAATGCTTAGGATACAGATTGACTTTGTTTTGTAAATGACTGGTTTACTTTTCCTGAAGTAGGACATATATGCACTCTGATAAAACAGAATGAAAACTCTCAGTTCATGGGTGCTCTGTGCAAAGCTCTGATCCTCAGTTAGGAGCCAAGCTCCTCCCAGCAGCTCCTTTCCACTACGTCACTACAGGAACAGTGTTTTCTGTGGGGCAAGAAATAGACTGGTGCTACTAGACTTTTCAATCCCCTCTTTCTCCAGTGGCCAAAATAAACCACTTTCACAAAGAGCTGTCCTGCATAGAATCTAGTTTTCTAGCTTGCTACAGTGATTAGGGAAAAAACAAAAACAAGAAAAACAAACACTGAAGCAACCATAATTTTCATGTCTCTGGATAGAGAAGTATGGGTTACCTTTAGCCAAAGGAAATTAAAAGTATGCAAGTTAACTACATAATTGTTTCACCTTTAGCTAGACTTATTCCCTTAAGGCTTTAATCCCTTTCCAAACCAACAATTTTGTCTTAATCCAGCTTTGATTGCTCATGATGAAGTCATGCTCTTCCCAGACTTGTATTTCACTGAGCCTCTGCATCTGGTACCCAGCAGTGAAAAGGTATGCTTTCCCAACAGGTCAGTACTGAAGACCAACAATGAGAAGTCCAACTAAAGAATAATACTCTCACCCCAGGAATATGTTATCCATACTTTCCCTACCTTCACTTAGAAGAAAGAATCCACTGACCTGAATCCTTTGCAAATAAGCAGCAGCATCACAATTTTGAGGCAACTACCTTTAACCTTTCATTAAAAAAATAATAATGAATGAAGGTATCATCCTACCTTACGACCATCTCTTATCCTATCATCTTTTATTGCAAGGGTAGAATATTGGTTAAGAGCATGAAAATCCAATTTCACACATGGCATTAAGAAAATGGAAAGCTACAAGAATAATCCTACTCATACTACTGAGGCTGCAGCTTTTGTACTGGGTGCTTACTGACAGTAAGTGATGCTGGCTTGTAAGCAATAATAACCCCATACAAAATTCTTGGGTTAGATTTTCCCCAGCTTATTTCTGGAATGGAGAAAGGCAATTTCATACCAAAAAAAAAAAAAAATTTGGAAAAGGTACAAATGTTAACCTATAAACACCCAAGAAATTGATAAAAAGAGATCATGAATAGTCTAGCACAGAAACCAAATTCTGCAAGTGAAAAATTTAAAGCCCACCAAGTGAACCTTCCCTAGAATCAACCAAAAGCTATAATACCAGATTTTTAAGTTCAAGAATGACAAAACTAAGACCCCTTAGGCTGTTAACTTTGCCCTATGTAACTCTTCTATTCAGAAAAATTCCCCCTAGAATGTGTGCAAAAGTAACTGACACATAGCTGCAGTACGTGACAACATGGGAGATGTTCTCAACTCTTTTATGAAGCAAAAGTCACTTTGTGTAACTAAAAGTGAAAAAGGTGCTACAGAGAAAAATGAAACTTCATAATAGTTAAAAGCAAGAACCGGCTGCAATCTGTAACTTCATAAGTAGCAGTAGCTGCCCACTCTGCATTTAACCCCTCTGCAGTGAGCAATCTGCTATGCATACACCCATGATGAGGGGTGACCCTAGCTTGCCGCAGGAGAAACCTGCGGCAACTCTGAGGCCAGGGTCCTGCCCTTTCCTACTACAAGGCAGTTCAAGACAGGGGCGCTTCTCTCACCAACCTGCTAATTCAATAGGAGTAAGTTCACTTGACCAAGATCTGGGCTCCAACATGTATCTGTGCATAATTTTATGAAGTATCTAAATGCCGTTCACTAGGTTTAAAAAAAAAGGAATAGAAAACTCTGGACGAAGTAAATTGTAAACTCAAAGTTAGGAGGGAAACCAATTACATTAACAACACTTTCTTTAAAAAATAGAATCACTTTCTTTTGAAATCAACCACAGTGGTGAGACGTGTTTTTCTTTTCAGGTGCCCCATGATGGCACACAGCTTTACCCGGCAAATCCTGCCAACTTCCAAGTCTCGGGATGCTGACCTGCACCAGCACGCGGGGCAGCGTTACCTCCCGGCAGTGTGGAGAAGAGCACATGTCACCACTGGGCGAGGAGCGCTGACAGAGACTCTTGGCTTCTCAATGCCAGACACGGTTGGAGAGCTTTCCTTGTTCTATTAGAAAAGTTCATGAGGAAGCTGTGAATAGGATCGGTCCAGAGAAGTAAAACTCTTTTATTTTCACTGTCCAAACATCAGTCAATATACTGGGAGAGCCAGCGGAAGCCCTCGCCGTAGCCTTGCCTTTTGAGCACGCTGCACATGAACACTTCCATGGGGCGGGCATTCAGCTCCTTAAGGGTCACATTTCCCTAAGGGAGACAAAACCAAAAAGGCCTGTTAGCAGCTCCATGGAAGAAAAGCTTGAAAGGGTGATCACAAAAATCTCTTCCTCCCCTCGAAGAAGGGATTAATTACAGAAATGTGGTCAAAGACACACAGATGACTTCACCAGGGCCTCATGCTGTCAGGACAGAATATGCAGCACAGTCCTATTCCTAGCCTCTCTCTTCCTCTGTGAAGAGCATTTGCTCTGAACACGCCAACATTAATCTGACCAGCTATGCAGCAAACCAAGAAAAAGGCCACTGGGACCCACATAATCAGCATGCTCCCTGATGGACCAAAGAAATTGGGAAGCATTTGGAAATACATACTAATAACAGGTTACACTGAGAAAATTAAGAATTCATGTGTGTGTAACACTCATGCAGAAGAGGGGTGACTGAATTAATTAAAGGAAGCATTTCTGGAAACACATAGGTAACCAAGAGACAAGACTAAGGAACCATGTAAAGAAGTAAAAAAGTTATAGATCCCCTACCCCCAAAGAAAAATTTTTTAAATTAAATATGCCAAAACCCACAGCCGAAAAAAATAGGATTCCTGCTTAATTACAAGCGATCTACCGGTAGATGTCCTCTTTCGGAAGCACTTTCTGAAATAGTCCTCCTTCCAACTGGAGATAACATAACCTATTGATCTAGAAGACCTGGGTTCCATTCCTGGTCTTACCACTAACTTACTGTGTAGTCCTGAACAAATCACTCTCTTAGAGTGTCCTCATCTTGTTAATGGGGAAGTTCAACCTCTTTCAGCTTTGATTTTAATACTTGAAAAGTGATATATATATGACCACTATTCTTCATAACCTGAAATCTCCAGTCAAAAAAAAAGATTTCTGGCTAAAAAGGGCTATTTTGGGGAAGCTGGGATGGCTCAGAGTTCACTTTGCAGCCCTGGAGCCCAAGGATCAAATCCCGGGCCCGGCCCATGCGGACCCATATGCTGACCTGGGGTGTGCCCCCAGTTCAGTTCTTGCCGAGACCTATGTGTGAGGCTCCCAGCCCAGTTCCTGCCCTGAGCAGCCCTGTGCCCACCTATGGAGTGAAACTATATGGAAAACTAATGCTGTCAACTATGGAGACTGCTCTGAACCCGCCCCCCCCCCGTCTTTCTCGCTCTCTCTCTCTGTCAAAACAATAAAAATAAATCTTTAAAAGAAAAAAAGGGCTATTTTATTTTTCCTTTAAATATTTTATTGGGAGAAGGTGAGAGTGAAATAAGGGAGGAGGGCCTAGAGCAGTTTCCATAGTTATATGGCATTAGTTATGACACAGTTTCATTCCACACAGGTGGATGTGGGGCCACAAGGGGCAGAAACCAAATTGGGGGCCTCCCACATGGGAGGTGAGAACCTTTGCTGCCACCCCAGTGGTTACCAGTTGCATTGCAGTTCAATATACAGGGTTTGCACGGGCTGGGGCCGGGGCCGGGGCCAGGGTTGGGATTGATTCCCAGACCACATGGTTGCAAGGCAAGTGCTCAACCTGCTGAGCTACCCCAGCATCCCCCAAAAGGGCTCTTTTAAAAGAGATTTCTCAGAATTGAATTTGAAAAACAGTCAGAAATTTTTTTTTTTAAATATATATTTTATTTATTTATTTATTTTGACAGAGGAGAGAGAGAGAGAGAGAGAGAGAGAGAGAGATACAGAGACAGAGAGAGAACTGAACTAGGGGAGCTCCCAGTTCAGCATATGGTTCCGCATGGGCCGGGGCCGGGGCCGGGATTCGATCCTCGGTCCCCGGCGCTGCAAAGTGAGCGCCTAACCCACTGAGCCATCTTGGCTTCCCCCAGAAATTTTTTAAATGGTTAAGTTTATCTTTTGTACCATTTCCTTCATCTTCATATATCTGAATATATCACATCAGAAAAAGTTAAAACATGTTCCTACCTTCAGAAAGTCTACAAATTTTCTATAATGAAACAGTCCTAAGACCAGTTAAACTTTAGAAAGATAAGTAAAATCTAGATAGCAAAACATAAATGTTTTAAAGATTTATTTTTATTGTTTTTGACAGAGAAAGAGAGAGAGACATACAGAGACAGAGAGAAGGGGGAGGGCCCAGAGCAGTCTCCATAATTGCATATCATCAGTTTTTCCACATAGTTTCATTCCACAGGTGGGCGCGGGGCTGCACAGGGCAGGAACTGGGCCGGGGTCTTGCCCCAGTGAGAACTGAACTGGGGGCACTCCCCAGTTCAGCATATGGGTCCACACGGGCTGGGGCCAGGATTCGATCCTTGGTCCCCAGGGCTGCAAAGTGATCTCTTAACCCACTGAGACATCCCGGCTTCCCCAAATGTTTTAGAAGCTATAAATTCCTATACAATATGTCCCCTGAAAATTTTTCTTACCTTTCCTGTGGTCTGTCCATAAAGTCCAAATATCTCACGGAGTTTTTCTTCACTGATTGCATCTGTTCTGTCAATTTTGTTACCCAAGATAAGAATTGGCACATTGGATATTGTTTCATCAGTCATTAAAGCCTGAAGACAAGATAAAAAGTGAGGAATCCATAAAAGCCCACCAGAGAATGAAAGCCACTTTGACCTTCACTTGTCTATAAGGTATCAAATATAAAGATTATACCTGAGTGATTAATTAAAAATTAAATTTGACATTATATAACATCCTTAATATTAGGTAAAAAGCCCCTAAAAATACTTCGACATTAGGTAAAAAATCCCCTAAGAACTTTAAGACAGTTTAACTTCAGGCTGTATCTATTTACAAGGCAGCAGAACTACTCCAACCTTACCTCTAAGTCACTCAGCCTTAGACCATCCTGACGTTATCCAGTGAGCACAGTCCTACAAGCATGAATGCTAGCGCTACAAAGCCTCAAAAATGACTATAGGAACTCAATTATTCACTAAGTGCCCAATGTGGGCACCTATCTCAGGTACTGAGAGTGGAAAAAAGGAGGAGTAAGACACATCCCTGGACTCGAGAAATCCTTACTCTACGTTCATAAATCTATCAAAAAAAAAAAAGGCAAGGCAAGTGGATAACTGAGTGTCACAATGAACGGGGACAGAATGTGTATACATTCAGGGAAATAAAATAGTGATGTGTATGGGTTTGAGGAAAATCTTAGCAAAGATGTGGAACCTAAACTGGGCTCTGATGGGGGGGGGAGGGGCAGGATTTGGATACATGGAAAGGGAAGGAAGAATAGGAAAACAGTTCAGGAAGCTGCACGGAGTATCACCTGAGTGGGTTACAGTGTTTATGTTGCCATGTAGTGACAGAGTAAGTGGGATGGGAAGGGACGACCAACATTATCGTGCCAGCCTAAGAGGTTAGCTGCAATAGATCCTGAAGACCCCAAATCCAGAAATTACTAGACACACTATAGTTTTAGTACAATGAATTCACAAACAGTATCTATCTGTGGTGCTCAGAAAGAGACGACGATCTTGCCTAATAGCAGCATATAATAAATAGTGCAGCAGGCATTTTGGAGTAAGAAATAAAGAGACTGAAATCTAAATGATAGGAAAAACAAAGAGGAGTCAAAACTGGCAGAGATTTCAAGCCTGGGTAAATTGGTTCTGTAGGGGGTGGGGAGGGGGGTTCCCCAGCCAACAAGCAATTCTCGGGACACCAGCTGGGTATACTACAATTCAACTCAATTCTGAAACAATCTACCCAGAGATAACATCAGCTTCCACAGGTTAAGGGTTCAGTCCTACAGGACTGCCCCCATCCCCCCATTCAGGTACTTCTCAGCCAGATGTTCCCACAACCCCCTCCTTGGGTTTGAGTAGTTTGCTAGAATGGCTCACAGAACTCCAAGAAATACTTTACTTACTAGATCACTGGTTTATTATAAAAGGAGGTAACTCAGCAACAGCCAGATGGAAGGGATGCATAGGGCAAGGTACTGGGAGAGGGCACGGAGCTCTGCCCTCTCCAGCAGAGCCACTCTCCCCACATCTCCACATGTTCACTGACACAAAGGCTCTTTCAAACCCGTCTTTTAGGTTTTTATGGAGGCTTTATTAGTCATAACTGAATAAATCACTGGCCACTGGCAAATGATTCCACCTCCAGCCCCTCCCTTCCCCAGAGGTCCTGGGATGGGGCTAAAAGTTTCCCCCTTTAATGGCTGGGTCTCCAGGCAACTAGCCCCGATCCTTATATGGGATTTAAAAGCTACACCTAAGCGACTCTCCTCCCGCAGGAATTCCAAGGCTTTGGGGAGCTGTACACCAGGCACTGTGGATGAAGACCACAGACACATAAGAAATGTATTTCCATCATCCGAATGACCAAATATCTATTTCCTATATATCACAATACTGCACTGGGACTGTAGTTCTCAATGACAGGAAAGGCTAAGAAAGGAGACTAAAGTTGAACAGATAAAGGGCAACATGTTTTGATCTTAAATTCCAGAAAATGTTAGACAAAATGAGAGTAAGAGTCATCCATTCATACTAATAAAGCACTTACTACTTGACCGATCCTTTGCTAGGTGAAGCAGTTTCGCAAAGAAATAAGACAAGGCAAGTGAGAGAGACACCCAAGAAAACCAGTAAAGACAACAGACTGATAAAGTGAAGAGTCTAACAGACTGAGAGTCAGGGAAGGCTTCCTGGAAGTGGTCATACCTAAATTCTGAGATCTCTTAAAGGATATTTTGAAATTTATGAGCAAAAGGGTGATAGCGGGTCAGGTGAGAAAGCCAGGCAAGGATAGCCACTTTTGCGTACTTAAGGAAGAGAAGGGCAAGTTGTTCTGTTTGAAATGTAGTTCAAGGTAGACAACAGAGAGAAAAGAAGCTGGAGAAATACACAGAAAAGCTCATGAAAGATCTTATGTGCTATACAAAAGATCTGTGGATTTCATCCTGAAGGTAATAGAAATCTATTATAGGATATTAAATACGGTAATGACAAGTCTGAGAAAGGTACTTCTAGCATTATCACAGTTAAGTGGCAAGGTGACGGTGGAATCTACATTAATACACAGAATTCTTTTTTTTTTATTGTTTTTGACAGAGAGAAAGAGAGAGAGAGATACAGAGACAGACAGAGAATGGAACTAGGGGAACTCCCCAGTTCAGCACATGGGTCCGCATGGGCCAGGGCTGGGATTCGATCCTCAGTCCCCAGCGCTGCAAAGTGAGCGCTTAACCCACTGAGCCATCCCGGCTTCCCCTATACACAGAATTCTTGACTGAATGTCCAGGTAGACGGTAGGGAAGATGAAAAGTTCTATTCTGGGAGAATAAAACAGGTAGACAGAGTTGTCTGTTAGAGGCAGCATTATGTATGAGGCTGGAACTCAAGAGTTTTAGACGAGAGAAATCCATTTAGGAGTCATTGGCACAGGGGTTGGCAAATGAAGGAATGGGAGCAACCTAGGAGAAAAAATAGAGCCTGAGGAACACCAAGACTTCAGGGCTAAGCAGCAGAACAGGCACTTGTGAAAGAGTCTGAGAAGTATCAGCCAGAGAGAGAGCATCAAAGCCAAGAATGCAACAGGGCGTTTAAAGAATTATAGAACGGCCAGTGCAAAAAGGCCAAGTAAGGGATGGACTGCCTCATAAGCAATTCTATGTGAGACTCAAGTATAGATTCGAGAAACATATTTACAAATAAACTTGAGACAGGTTCAAATTTCCAAGAACAAGAATGCAGAGAGTTATAAATGAAAGAGAAAGAAGTATGGGGCAAAGCAGTAGGGATAACAAAGACAACATTGTAGAAATTGTCAAGCCAAGAAAATATAATGTTGAGAAAGGAGAAAACTTGAAGGTAGTCCTTGATAGTATCAACCGCTGCATGTGACCAGAACTGAAGACAAAACAGGCACATATGGTCTGGCAAGTCATTCGGTACAAGGGTGGACAGACAAAACCTAAGAAGACAGATTCAAAATATAAAGAACTCTAATCTCTTTGAAGGTTTCGCTATGCCAGCGCTTCATAAAGAGTAGACATATGTGACATGTGACAGGGAAAGACATTCATTATGCTGGGACAACAGGTATAAACTGAGGAGTGTCCTGAGCAAACTGGACATACAGTCATCTTATGATAGATACAAACAACGTTAACTTATTCATGTTCAAGCTGAATTTCCTTGGAACATTGAAAAGCAATGTCACAGATTTTAAAACACTTTCTTTCCATAATTAGGACTTCCACCAAAAGTTAACTGGAATGATTAAGTACTGGCACTACTGAACTGTATTCCTTTAAAAGAAACAGAGGCCAAGAAAGGAAAAAAATATAAACGTACATTAAGCTCAACTTTGGATTCCATGAGGCGAGGATGATCTGCACAGTCCACCAGAAAGACAATCCCATTAATTGCTGGGAGATAATTTTTCCAAACCCGACGTGCTAAAAAGACAAAGTTTGCATCAATAAAAAAACTTATATTTTGAAAATGAATAACCTGATGGTCTAGAACGTGGGAAATCTTGGCCAGGTTTCAAAAGCAGTAGACTCCATATGATTTTCCAGCTCCTAGTAAGTTGGAACAGAAGGTATAAACTCATGGTCCATGAATTGAACCTGTTTTTTTTAAATTCATAAACCAGCATTTCTGACTGATTTTCTGACAACCTGCAACATCTGGCAATCCCATGCCTACCTACCCACATGCCAATTCAAACAACCGGAACTGAGCAGTGGCTGCCCCGTCCGATGAGGTCTGGGCTTTTCAGTCTGCCAGTTTCCACCACTCCCTACTGTCTTACACCTAAACAATTCACCTGCCTCATCCCTGGAGCCACGTTACTTTGTCATATCTGAGTTAAACTATCATGATGCAAATTACTTGTCCATATAACTTTGGTCTCAAGCTAGTTCCTAACTAACGGATGTGTAAGTGTACTGACACCCTCATCCCCTCAGCCCGCAGGAAGCCTGGGTCTGACAGGTGGCTGAAGTTCCCAGTTCAATCATTCCAGTCTGCTGTATTTAACCTGGTGTCCCCTATAAGTTCTGTGTTGTTGTTTATGACATTAAATGAAAATAGTTTAGGAAGCAATGCTTTAATTGTATTATAATTTCTAAACCATTCATTTCTAGTTCTTTCAATGGGATGACTAAGGAAGCAGTTCTATATCACGGTTAATAGTGGTTACCTAGGAAGAATAGAGTTGGGAAGGAGAGGTTGGGGGGACTTTAACTTTTATCTTCCATACTGTACACTGAATTTGTTACAATGAGTGTAGACCACTTTTATAAGTTAAATTTTTAAAGTTCTAGATTAAAAAAAAAGGAAACTTCCAAATGTATAGCATTTTAGTAACTTCTATAACGGTGGCTAGGTTATTATAAAAAAAGTGTTTGTTAATTTCTCTCAGTCAAACAAAACTATGTACATCAAACACATTTTTCTTCTTCCTCTATCGAAACATGAAAGCTAAATTATCAAACCAAATAATACACAATTCCCAATTCAGGTGTCTAAAAATACCTTCTGCTCTGCATTCTCCTCAGGGTCTCAGTTCAGCTTATAACTGTATTTATTACTTCTGAATTTACATTTGTAAGCAGTTACAAATCTTTTTTGAAAGAAGCAGAAAAGACACCATATACCCATTGCTACCCAAATGAAAATACAAGCTCATTATAGAAAAAAAGGAAATAAGATATTCTATAATCCTTCATTAAAACACACCCACTACCGTTTTTGTATATTTTCTATTAGTATTTTTTCTGTACTGGTATTCTATGTGATTATAATCACACACTATATGTAATTTTATAGCATGTAAATATTAAATAAATGTAATTATATGTTAATGAAATCACTGACTATAAAATTATTTTGTGTGCTTCTCAGCCTTTTAGCTAAAATGTTTTGGCGGAACAGTTAAAATGCCCAGTATTCTATTTTTTTTTAAAGATTTATTTTTATTGTTTTTGACAGAGAGAGAGACAGAGACAGAGACAGAGAGAAGGGGGAGGGCCCAGAACAGTCTCCAGTCTCCACAGTTGCACATCATTGGTTTTTCCCACATAGTTTTGTTCCACAGGTGGGCGCGGGGCTGCACAGGGCAGGAACTGGGCCAGGGTCTCATCCTGGTGAGAACTGAACTGGAGGCACTCCCCAGTTCAGCATATGGGTCCACATGGGCTGGGGCTGGGGCCGGGATTCGATCCTCGGTCCCCGGGGCTTCAAAGTGAGTGCTTAACCCACTGAGCCATCCCGGCTTCCCCCAGTATTCTATTTTAAACTAAACTTTAGAAAGTTTTATTAGATTCAACCTAATATAATGCTCCAAAGAAAACTTAATTCAATTTAATAACAAATGAGTAAATCTGAAAAAATCTCAACAGATTCTTTCTTTTACCGTCCCAGAATATTTTTTATTCCCACATCGTAAATGTTTTATGCCTAAGTCTAGAGTCTTGCCAAATGTAAAGCGAGTGTCCACCAGATAAAGATGTCCCATTCTGTATATCTCTAAAACACATACAAGACACCTGATAGGGATCTGGAAACCAGACAGACACAGTCTGAGTAAGGCAAAATGCACCAAGGAAAACAAGAAGATAGAAGAAAATGTTCCAACAACTGACTCAAATGGGTAGAGTATACAAAATATCAATTTAAATCAGAGCAGTCACAAGTAGCCACTATATTACTTTTGCAACTTTTGACAAGTCTAGAATGTTACAAATAATTATTTCCTACATACTTACACTTTATTGAATAAAGGATATAAAAGAGATAGCTTAAATTCAATGTGATATTGTACTGGATCATGTTCAAAAGGAAAAATGCTATAAAGGAGATTACTGACCAAAAAAAAAATATAAAGGTTGTGCAGAAAAAATCCAACCCACAAATGCCTCTATTTTTCATATTACAAGGCTGGATACTTTCCTGACAGCCCTTGTATATACTACAGAGTAGGTAAAAATAAAACTTCTTTGATTTGATAATGATTATAACCATAAGGAAATATGCTTGTTCTTAGGAAATATACATTAAAGTATTAAGAAATAAAAGAGCATGATGTAATCATAAATGGTTCAAAATAATGTTAATATGTATTATGTAGAGAGGGAGACTAATCTGGAAAAAAGGTATAAAGAAGTGCAGTTCTCTGTATTGTTTATGCAACTTTTGACAAGTTGGAAATTACTTAAAACAGTAAGTGAATAAAATAAACCAACTTCATTAAAGTAATAGCATCTCAATCTTAAACAGAAGCAATTTAAAAGGTAAAAATGACACACTGCTTTTAAAAAAGAAGGGCACAAAATGAACTATAAGTTAATACCATCCTTTCACTGAATTGTCTCTTACCTTGCTCATGCCCACCAAGATCAAAAGTTGTAAAAGTCATTCCAGCAATTGTCAACTCTTCTGATGCTGAAAAATTATTAAAACACAGGAAAGACATAAACCTCTCCGTCCAACAAGGCCCAGATACCACCAGTATTGTAAGCCAATCAAATGTAAAAACTAATGAAGCTTTCACCTTGTAAAGAAAATACAAGCATGAAAACATTATTAATTTATTTTAAAAAGCCAAGTTTCTTTTTCTCCAATGTCTCTGCTGCTTCTTAGAAGTAGATATGAGAGTTGTGTCCCATAATTTGTGAGAAAAGATAATGACAAAGTTCCAGAGGTTTAGATTTATGATTATGTGACCTCAGTGTGTCCTATAGGGAATTTTTTTCAAGTGAACTGTCTTTGGGACCTCAGTTAATAAAAGAGCTGCATAAATTGGGAATTCATCCTCCACTTCTGACATTAACCTTTAAATATCAAAAGGTCACCTGGTATTTTCAAACCTACTCGGATGTAATGTTGGAACATGTTGGCCCAATCTGTCATCTTTGAGCATGTGTAGAAGAGTGGTTTTGCCCGCATTGTCCAAACCCAAGAATACAAGTTTTCCAGATTTCTTGTAGAGTCCTAAAACAGAAAATAAATTCATTCATTCATTCATTAACTTAAATATCATTTTGCTTTCTACATACTAAAGGCTGCTTGTATTTAAATTACTGGAGGAAATGCAGGAAGTTTGGAACATAATATATTTCAAGGAAAATGGCTTTACCTAGGAACTGGAGCACACTGCTGAAGCCATTGTAGATCCACTCAAAGATGAAAGACATTATTAATGCTTACTACCTGTATAAATAAGAAAGAAGCAGATGTTAGCTTTCTGAATGCTAGCGCAGTACTAGATAAGTTAACTTATCCCCTAACCCTGATGCATGTTCACATCCAATGTTTTCAGGCATAAGGTCTCTGGAGGTTCTCATATCTGCACAAACTGCTGGTTTTCTAAGTTTTCAGTCTATGATATTCAGAGGACCAGGAGTTAAAGATACGAGGGCTATCTGGAAAAAAATCTAGCCATAAATACCTTTATTTTTCATGTTACATGGCTGGATACTTTCCGGACAGCCCTAGTATACTTTCTTCTTTTACTATGTAACTCATTCTTCCATGCAGCTACTCATTCACATTCCTTAAGACACACCACTGCTGTCTACCAGTTAGCAAAACCTCTAGGAAATTAGTCCCATCAATAATCTGGACCCAAATGTCACACTGATGCATTAAGTAGAAAATAAGAATGAGAAAAATGAATACTAATTGAATGAAAAGCGTATTAATCCGTCCTTGTAAACAAGTCTAAAAATTACAGTCAGCAATTTGCTGGCACAATTTGCCCTGCTGCAATTATCAACGTTATCTCTTCTTAAACAATATGTGGTTAACCCTTCTGGTTGATACATGTCTCATTTTATTAAAGAGATGATATCACTATTTTGGAGAGCCATGAAGCAGTAAGAAGATAATCCTTTTATAATGTGAATAGTCAAGACCTAACCATTTTACAAATAACGATCTTCTTAAAATAATACTTGTTCAGAACATTGTGGTTAGGTTCCTAGCCAAATACATACTTTACTTTGTACTGCTATTAACACCACTCTTTCTACTATTCCCTATAGGCCTAGACAAAACAAAAGATGACCCAAGCTACAAAAAGATCTATATACACTGGTAATAAACAAGAGGGCCTCTGAAAAGAAGTTGAGGGAGGAGGATCTACAGCCAACAGTGGGTGTGATTGTTTCCTGATCACACTGAACTTTTGCCTCAATATGTCAGATTTGGTGCAAAAATAAAAAAAGAAAGATCCCCCACTTTCACTGCTGTCCATCATCATCAAAAGCATCTGAACACAAGGTTTTAAACTAGACATGACTTACTGCTTTCAAACAAAACTTTCATGAAGATTTATTTTCAAAAAAGTAAATGAACGTTTAGTTTTATTGGGGAAGCCGGGATGGCTCAGTGGGTTAGGTGCTCACTTTGCAGCCCTGGGACCGAGGATTGAATCCTGGCCCCGGCCTTGGCCCAGTTCCTGTCCTGCACAGCCCCACACCCACCTGTGGAATGAAACTATGTGGAAAAACCAATGATGTGCAACTATGGAGACTGTTCTGGACCCTCCCACTTCTCTCTGTCTCTGTATCTCTCTCTCTCTCTCTGTCTGTCAAAAACAATAAAAATAAATACTAAAAAAAAAAAAAAAAGTTTAGTTTTGTTACTTTTACTAGTGACCTGTAAAAAGGTTACCCATAAAAACCCACCTATAATCATCATTCAAACAATGCTAGATGATGAAGAAATGGGAAAATGAAGACAGTGTACACTAATTTTCTTTCATACCGTTACTGTTTTATTTGTGTGGTTTTTTTGTTTTTGCTTTTTCATTTTTTTTGTAGCCTGACCCATAAACTTCAGGGACTGCTAAATGGTTATTTTCTATGGCTCTTACCATGGAGGGTTAAATAAAACTTGGGAGTTTGAGTAAGGGTGGAGACTGAAGCTTTTATAAAAAGATACTACATGAGGGTTGTTTTTTTGTTGTTTTTTTTTGCCCTTTCAGTAACATCAAAATATACTGTGGCAGAAAGAACAAATTTACCATGTTAAGTAACAGGGCTGTTTTTTTGTTGTTTGTTTTTTTACCCCACCCTCCCTCCTTCATTAAATAAATTTGATCTGGAAATTTGGTCTGCACTTTAAGAAATCAGTGACTTAAATACACCTATAAAGTTGCTGTGCTTAAGTTTCCACTGTAGGTAAGTAAAAGAAAACGTGCCACTCCTCTGCCATGCCCACAAACCAGTTATCCTTCCCTACTTTCCTCTGTCCACCACCTGGAGGAGGGCAGCTTGCCTTTGGAAAGCACGACTCATTTAGGTCACTTCCACTCTGCTCACTCCTTTAAAATCCAACACTTATTTGCACTACACTGGTTTGCAGTCAGTCCTCTGCAGACTCTTCATAAAGTTTTACCACATCATGCTAGAAACATTCCCAACTAGATGAATTCTCACCACATGACAAGGGGGAAAACCCCACCTTAAGAAATTTCATAGAGCTAAAATGAAAATCAACAAATTGATTTTCCAATTTATTTTCCCTTGACATACCTACTTTAAAGGTTTTCTAATTCTTCCCACCAAAATGATCTATGGAGAGTGCCTAAAGAAACTCTTCATGTGATATTAAAAAAAAAAAAATTAATAAAAACCCTTATTGGACACAGAGCTGCGAATTGCTAACCAAGGTTAAGAAAATGACTTTAATGCCACTTCCACCCTTTAGATCTTAGGATTTGTGCCCCCTCATGAGTATTTTTACAGTTTATGCAGTGCCTGCACATCTCATACCAAACCTACTAGGCAGGAATCCTTGTCCTCATTTAGCAAAGTAAGGACGCTGACATTCATAGGTTAACTGGCTTAGCCAAGACTGCTCAGCTGTAAAACAAACAGTGCCAGAACTTAAACCCTCCTCTTTTAATGCCAAAATCACAGCTCTTCCTATTAATATCACATAAAATTCAAATCAAAATCACAAAATTGCTTTTAAAAAAAACATAAAACTTGGGGAAGCCACGATGGCTCAGCAGGTTAAGTGCTCCCTTTGAAGCCCTGGGGACTGAGGATCGAATCCTGGCCCTGGCCCATGCGGACCCATATGCTGAACTGTTGTGTGCTTCCCATGCGGGTGGCCCCCAGTTTGGTTCTTGGCATGCCCACCCCCCCACGCTTTGACCCCTGGCTTGAGGCAGTGTGCCTCCCATGCAGTTACCACCCTGCGCGCCCCCCGCCCACCTGTGTGAAACAAAACCATGTCAAAAACTGATGAAGTTCAACTATGGAGACTGCTCTGGGCCCTCCCCCTTCTCTGTCTGTCTCTGTCAAAAACAATAAAATCTTCCACCAGCTACACAGATGATAACCTTATAAAGTAACACCTTTTGAATGGCATGTTAATAACTAGCATCCTATTTATTTTCTATCCTTGATCCACTCTACCACCTTATGGTACCTTATGGCAAATTAGTACTCTAAAATTTAAGGGCTCTAAACTACCACCAAAAGCACTGCCAATGTACCCCAAACTAAAACTTGCAGATTTCAGGACTGACTGACCAAACAAATAAAAAGGAAAAGAACTTGGCGGACCATTGCCCAATGAAGAATCTATGAATCACTTCTTATACATACTCATTACTTCTTTACATACTCAAGCAACATTGAGACATCATTTCAGACAGATATGGGGTAGCTGGCTAGCTGGCTTTTAGGGTATATGTCAGACTAGTCCCACTGCAAAGCTCCATTAGCCTCTTGTCACAACCTAAGCAGATGGATCCAGGTAAAGGAGAAAAGACACAAAAGCAGGGAGAAGACTAACAGCGCCGAAGCTCACAAGTGTGTTCCTGACCTCTTGGCTAGAACCGCGAAGAGAACACTCATCTATACCAAATGAACATGAAGAAATTTTTCCGTGCACTGAAGGGGGGTGGGGATGGAGGGTGAAGGGGTGAGAGAAAGGTGGAAGGACAAAATGCAGGGTTCCACAGAGGACATTAGATGATAACTGAAGTGGGGGTCGGGGCCTGGACTAGGAGCCAGGAGAACTGGTTCCAACGCTCACATTTGCTACTTGTGGGGCCTCCGCCAATTCAGTGTGCCTCGGCGAGCCTAAGTCCTAAGTTTGTAAACCAAGGATAATCATCAGGGTCTCCCACACGCTACACGGGGCTCATCCGAGACAGGAAACGTGAAGCCGTTTCGTATACCTGAGCGCACGAGACAAGAAAATTCGTATCCGACCCAGCAGCTGCAAGACCCCCGAGTGGAATCGGCCCGATGCCCCCAGAGATCAACAGGGGACCGAGCAGACCCGGCTGAGTTGGCCCATCCCCGCCCAGAACCAGCCCCGCGGCCCCACAGAACCGCCTGCGTGTCACTTCCCCCTCAACCCCGCCTGCACCAGCCTCCGCCCCGACCCTTGCACCGCCCGCCCCAGCCCCTCCGACCCCGGCTCTCCCTCTCGCCGCAGCCACCCGACTCACTGCCCAGGGGTCTCCTCCGGCAGTGGCGCGCGGCTTCGACCCTCCTTTAGAGCACGGAGCCCAGCAGCACCCGGGACTGCCAGCTACTCGCCGGACGTACGTAACACCCCGGGACTTCCGGGAGCGTGCCTGCCCCGCCCCTTCGGAGCGTCACGGCGCTTAGCGAACGCAGGGCGCGCTCTTAGCGGCTCGGGCGTCGGAGGTGGCGAGCTCGGGGGCGGGCCCGACGTGGCCACGCCCCCCTGACGGAGACCAGGACCCGCGAGACGTGGCAACGCCGCACCCTGAGGGTGGGGACGGCGTCCTGCAGGCTCGCGCTGGACCTAGGCGCTCGGGATCGTTGCTTTGAATCCGACTGCTTCCACAGGCGCACGGGGAAAATCGGAAGTGTCGACAGACGGTAAGGTAGGTGGTTCTCGGAAAGAAGAGTTGACCTGAGAATCCTAGATCTAAGGTGGAACCCTACGAGCTTTTGCTTTAAGTCGCAGTGCCCTGTGAGAGCCTGCTTTTTAGAAGAACACGAATATATTCTTTGAGAACCTAAGTTCCAGGTAGTGCACGGAGTCCTTGGCATGCTTCAGCTCATTTGGCCCTCGTTACAGTCCTAAGAAGCAGATACTGTTGTTATCCCCGGTTTACAAATGAGAGAGCCATAGTTCGGAATAGTAACCAAACCCAAGTTCAGAGGCTACGTACCCAAGTTCAGAGGCTACGTACGAAGTGGTAAAGCAATATGTTGGCTCTTAACTATGATGTCCTTCACGTGCATTTTCTCATTTAATTCTATGAGATTGGTATTATTACTTCCATTTTACAAATAAGAAAAATGAGTCAAGTGGAAAGATGAATGATATTTTTGGATAGGAAGACTCAGTATCACAAAGATCTCAATTCTCTTTAAGTAAAATTATAAATTTAACATAATTCCAGTAAAAGTACTAATAGGATTAATCAAATATGTGTTGTTTTTTTAACTACACTATTTGTTCCTAATCAAATGGCACAAAAACGCTAGTCAGGAAACAAGCTCTGAAAAAGAACAGGGAGGGAGGAACTAGCACCATCAAATATCAAAACATAGATCCTCAGTAATTAAAAGTTTTTTTACCAGAGCACAAAAAGCCAAACACACCAGTGGAACAAAGTATAGAAATAAACCCAAATACATGCAGAAATAAAGTTAAAGTGGCATGTGGCAACTCCAGTAACACTCAGAGGGCGCTGGATGGCCCAGCTCACCACCTTCCCTCCTCTCTTCATCCTGTGGGTCCTCTGCATTGAATTTGAATCCTGCACAGACACAGAAAGGGATCAGGCCATGTTCTGAGGCTTCTCACAAGCTTGGGGCAAACCCAGTAAACTGCATGTGTACACCGTAAAAGGCACAGGGCTGCTCCAGTGCAAGCCAGTGCATTGGATTATTGGTTCTGATAGAAGTCTGGCTGCAAGAAGTGGTGGAGGGAGGGTCTCATGTCACAAGGATGGTTGTGGGGCAGGAGCTTGAGAGGAAGAAAGGATTCTCAGATCTGCAAACTACTTAGACCAGCTGGCTAACCTTGGGCAAGTTGACAGGTGCTCTAGGCCACACTATACATACTTCTAAGATAGGTGAAAGAGGCATTTTTGTGCATATTAGCAGTTTTTGCAGAGTATGTTTTCAATAAATGTTTCAATTATGTGCTTAAAAATAATGGGTTGACATTGGCTGGATTTTTTCCGCACTCACTCGCTGTGTGTGTGTGTGTGTGTGCGTGCGCGCGCGCGCGCGCGCGCGCGCGCGCGTGCTATCTGAAAAAAATCCAGTCATAATATGCCTCTGTTTTTCATACTACATGGCTGGATACTTTACACACACACACATATACATATGTACGAGTATGAAGAAATTTATAATAGGAATTGACTCATGTGGTTATTGAGGCCAAGAGGTCCCATGAACTGCTGAGACCCAGGAAAGGTGATAGTATAATTCAATCCAAGTCCAAAAACCTGAAAACTGGGAGGCTTCTGCTATAAATCCTGGAGTCCAAAGGCCTGAGAACCAGAAAGTATAATGTCCAAGGATGGGAAAAGGGGACCTCTCAGTGAGGGAGAGGGAATGGGAGAGAGGGAGAGACTATGAATGAATTTGTTCTTTGCGTTTTTCATTTGGTATTCAACGGATTGGATGATGCCCGCCCACACTGGTGAGGGCATATCTTTACTCAGTCTACTGAATCAAATGCTGATGTCCTCTAGAAACACCCTCACAGATGCACCCATAAATAATGTTTTGCCACCATGTCCGATATCTTTACTATAAGCATCTATGTTTGAGACATCCAAGCATTTTTGCCACAAACATTTTTACTACACAACTAAATAGCCAAAAGCAATTTTTCCATAAATAAACAAACAAACAAAAAACATAAAATAACAGAAAATAAAAGAGGGTCATTAAAAAAGAGGACATAACAAAATTTTAAAAACTTTATTGTAAAATACAAAATATTTTAATGCACTTCAAATGTGTATGATTCATGGAAATACTGCACAAATAACTGATTTTATTTTGTGGATTATACTAAGCACTTTTCTTATTTTATAGGAAATATAGGGAATCAACTCTGCACCCTCAAAGAGGGCCCTTGGCCTGGCTTTCTCCTCCCAATGTAGTGTTTCAAAATGAGAAAACAAACGTTGGAGCAAATCATCATTATCTGGAAGAACTATTATAAGACCACTACCATTACCATTTCTACTTGTCACAGTATAAGAGACCATTATAAGGACTAGCTAAGATTTATATGTACTATAATAATGGGAATATTGAGAAGTTTGTCAATAGAGAAATGAATCCAAACTGTCAATGAGCTTAATACCGGTATGTTAAGTCTGCTGAAAATGGTTGATTCATCAGTGGAGAAATGAAACCAAACAAAAAACCCCCACCAAATCTGTCAGCCATTTACTTTATATTTTTTATAGCAAAATTATCTCACGGCCAATTAGTTGCACAGGTAAAATATCTATGGCAAAAATGCTATGGCGCAAGTATCTGGAACCCTGTCAGGTGATCAAGCTTAACATTAACAGTGATACATCATGTTGATAGTATGTGCCCTGCATATGATATGAGAATATCACTTTACCTCTGTGATCTTCCTCCCCCAAACACATTACCCCAGTCTAATCATGAGAAAAACATCAGATAACAAAACATCTGACCAGTACTCCTCAGTACTATCAAGGTCATCAAAAACAAGGAAAGTGAGAAATTGTCACAGCCAAGAGGAACCTGAGGGCACCTGACAACTAAATGTAATGTGGGATCCTGAGTGGAATCCTAAAACAGAAAATATTACATAAAAGGTTAGGAAATCTAAATAAAGTGTGAGCATTAGTTAGTAATAATGTGTCAGTATTGATTCATTAATTGTAACAAATGTAAGGGGTTACATTTGAAACAGGTATGGAGGATATGGGAACTTTCTATACTATTTTGCAATTTTTCTGTAAACCTAAATAGGTTTTTAATATTAAAAATTTACTTAAAAATAAAACTACTTCAGTCTTGCTCCTCGAGGCCCCAGAGAGAATCTGAGTTTAGGGGATGAGGACTGTCTAGGGGTAAGAACAAGGTAAAGGAGCAGAAAAAAAAGAAAAGGATTGAGATCAGAAAACAGATGCCTCCAGCTGTGTTCTTTTTCAGAACTGTTTTTTGGTTTTGAAATTTTTTAAGATTTATTTCATTGTTTTTGACAGAGACAGAGAAGGGGGAGGGCCCAGAGCAGTCTCTATAGTTGTATGTCATCAGTTTTTGACATAGTTTCATTCCACACAGGTGGGCAGGGGGACCCACACAGGGCAGGAACTGGGC
The DNA here is from genome assembly GCA_004027555.1 of Craseonycteris thonglongyai. Taxonomy (NCBI): domain Eukaryota; kingdom Metazoa; phylum Chordata; class Mammalia; order Chiroptera; family Craseonycteridae; genus Craseonycteris; species Craseonycteris thonglongyai. The sequence goes on along the minus strand of PVKE010012285.1, from coordinate 11,859 downwards.
AGGGGCCTCCTGCATGGGAGGCACACCCCAGAGAGAACCTGTTGGGGGCCACACCCCAGCATATGGGTCCACACAGGCCAGGGCTGGAATTCATCCTTAGTCCCTGGGGCTGCAAAGCAAGCACTTAGCCTGCTGAGCCATTCTGGCTTCCCCTCCGAATTGTTTTGGCTGTCCAGGGTCTTTTGTGGTCTTTTGTGGTTCCATACACATTTTAGGATTATTTTCTCTATTTCTATGAAAATTCTATTGGAATTTTGATAAGGATTGCATTGAGTTTATAGGTGGACATTGTAATACTATTAACGTCTTCTGATCCACGAACATGGAATATTTGATGGTCTTCAGTTTCTTTCATCAAAGTCTTGTAATTTTCAGCATATACGAGATGTGACCGTTAAGTTTGCAACTCATCCTAGAAAAGGTCACCTTCGAAGTACTCCCCTTGGGAGGTTATGCACCAACACCAGCGCCTAGTTCAGCCTTCAAAGCAATTTTGGAACTTTTTCTGGAATGGCCATTTGAGCCATCATCATATTACCCTTGATGTCCTGAATGTCATCAAAATGTCCAATGTTTCCTTTATCTTTGGGTAAAGAAAAAAGTCATCATTGGGGGCCAGATCAGGTGAGTAGGGAGGATGTTGCAATACAATTATTTGTTTACTGGCAAAAAACTTCATAGGTAGTGCTGTGTGAGCTGGTGCATTGTCGTGATGCAAGAGGCATGAGTTATGAGTGAAAAATTCAGGTGGTTTTTGTTTAACTTTTTATGCAGCCTTTTCAGCACTTCCAAATAGTCAACTTGGTTGACTATCTAGTTGGTACAGATTCATAATGAACAATCCCTCTGATATCAAAAAAAGTTAGCAACATCATTGACTTGATTTGGACGTAACTTGGTCATGGAGAATTGGCTGACTTACATTGTGCACTTTGACACTTTGCTTCAGGGTCATATTGGTACACCTGTGTTTCATCACCAGTGATAACAATGGCCCAAAACATAGTCTTGCGTTTCCAGTACTTGGTACTTTCTCTCCTTTGCTTTTGTTCACTGGTGAGCTCCTTCAGGATCATTTTTGCACACGCCTTTCTCATACCAAGATCTTTAGTTAAGGTTTTCCTGTTTCTCTATTGATGTGTACTTGGTCTGCTATGTTTCAGTCAACTGACAATTCGATGCACCATTTGACAAATGTTTGCAATGTTTTCATCAGTTCTGCATGTTACTGGCCACCCTGACCTTTCTTCATCAGTGATGCTTTCTCTCCCCTCAGAAAATGTGTAATCCATGTGTACACTGCTGTTTTCTTTATGGTATTATCCTCATAAGCTGGGACTAACATGTCCCTGATTTCACTTCTACTCTTGCCAAGTTTTAAATTTGATGTTTGTTCGGTGCTCTAATTCAAGCTCCAACATTCTCACGACAGCACACAAAACCATGCAATAACAATGAATGCCACTCAGCAAGACACTGCCACATGTCAACACGAACACAGCTGTGAGACACTGATGTACCAAGGTAATGAAACCTTAGAGTTTGTACAGGCCTGACTATGTAAGTACACGGTGGCAAGTTTGCAAACTTAATTGTCACACCTCATAAAATAGATCTTGCACCTCCTTAGTGAAAATTATTCCTAAGTATTTCATTATTTTTAATGCTATCATGAATGGAATTATATTCCTTATTTCTTTTTTAGGTGTTTTGTTGTTATAGAAATTCAACTGATTTTTGTATATTGACTTTGTATTCTGTAGCTTTACTGAGTTCATTTAGTAGGTCTAACAGTTTTTTGATGAAGTCAAGAAAGTTGAGTCTTTTCTGATTTTGAAGTAAATTCAGAGGCACACACACACTATATATATATATATACACACACACATACATGTACACATACATACATACAATACACACACACACACACTTTCTAAAATAAATGCTGCAGGTGATTCAGTGCTGGTGGTTCAGGGACCACTGGGAAAGAGGCTACCTTGAGCTGGGCGCCCTCTGCCACTAGCTGTGCTAAGCACTGTCCATTGGTAAGCTCCTGCTTCACTTGATTTTCAAAAAAAAATTTGAAATAAACTGTATTTGCTTTTAGAAAAACAATTCTGAGCACAGAAGCATATAAAGTGGAAGGAAACTCCCTGGACCTCACTTCTTCCATGTTTAACTATATTCCTACTCCCTTGAAATAATCTGAGGGTTTTTGTTTCCAGAAATTGTCTATGCCATACAAGCATGTCCATTAATGTGTCTCTTTCTCCCCAATGTTCCCTCTTATAAAACATAGAATCATGGGTAGAACGAGGATTGGCAAATATTTTCAGTAAAGGATCAAATAGTGAATATTTTTAGCTGTGTGAACCATATGGTCTCCCAACTACTAAACTCTCCATCACAGAATGAACTTAATCACAAAGCTACTCTGGCTGATAACTCAGAATATAATGCAAATGACTTAAGGGTCTAATTAGTTGCTTAGAAAAGTAAAAAAATAGCTATCTTATTTCAAAAGGTGAGCAGGGGTGTGCTTTTTGTTAATATGACATGCATTTAAAAGCTTTTGTTACTGTGGGATGCTAGGAATTAGGTAAGAATATAGTATCTAGACTACTCTAAAAATAAGGGGTTTCATTCTCATATTACTAAAAATAAAACCAATTTTAGTCTAATTATAAAATTGAATTATAAGACCATTAATAGAAAACATACCAAGTAGCACCCATGCCTGCTTGGTAACATCTGGCTTCAGTTTAAAATAAAAATACAGGGAAGCTAGGATGGCTCAGTGGGTTAGGCGCTCACTTTGCAGCCCTGGGGACCGAGGATCGAATCCCGGCCCCGGCCGTGCGGACCCATATGCGGAACTGGGGAGTGCCCCCAGTTCGGTTCTCGCCGGGGCAGGACCCCAGCCCGGTTCCTGCCCTGTGCAGCCCCACTCCCACCTGTGGAATTAAAACTATGTGGAAAAACCAATGATGTGCAACTATGGAGACTGTTCGGGGCCCTCCCCCTTCTCTCTGTCTCTGTTTCTGTATCTTTCTCTCTCTCTCTCTCTGTCAAAAACAATAAATATTTAAAAATAAATAAAATAAATAAATAAATAAAATAAAAATACAAGCCAAGTTTCAGTAAAATAATTTTATTTCCTAACACAGGGTAAACATGTATATCCAATATGTACTTATCTTGCTCATTTATTCACAAATGACTTCCAAACTACAACTGCTTTGATATTTAAGCATGTACTAAAAGTTATCTTAGTTAAGATATGAAAAAAAATGCTTTTAGATGGATAACACACTGAATATATTGGATTGGTCATAGCAGAATTTGCTTTGTTAGAGTAGCTCTAAAAATTTAAAGCTTTGAAAAGCCACTACATTTTTGCATCTGACACTCCCCGATGAATAGGATGCAGCATTATCAACTTGTATTCCAGAGAAATTTCCTTAGTTTTTCTGATGATGGAACCACTTATCTACTATATTTAGAAAAAAGAAAAACAAGTTAGAATACTTAAGAATCAAAATATACCCAACATATAACAAATAACATACTTGCTCTAATGTATCCTACTATATCTTTAAAAAAATTGTCATACATGAAAGGTTCACTGCAGCAAAAACAGGTAATTTATCATTGTTTTCTTTGGGTTTTCTTACTCTTGATACTAACCATACAGACATGCAATTCTCACCAGAAGAACCTTATAAAGAATTCTAAATCTAAAGGGGGAGAAAGCTGTTTTCTGGGTGAAGCAGCCTGTGGCCAGATGGGGACCCAGAGCCCCGCCTGCTCCAATGTCCACAAGGCATCTGCCCAGAAACCAGAGGAAAACAGTCATGGTTTGGCAACTGCTGTGATGATGGGGGTGACACAAAGGGGTAGGCACAGCTGTCCTCCTTCCCACATGCACTACGGAACTCTAAAATGTTCTTCTCCCCTTCTCTTTCTCTGTATGGATACGGAATGCAAGCTTTATCTATCGGTACAGATACAACTTTCCCACACATGCACATAATAATTTTACTAGACTACTGATCTTACCATCTGTTGGTGCTGTGCAAGCAGAGTCACATGGTGGTGGTAACTAAAATAAAATAGTAAAATGTATTAGTCTAATTCTAGCAAAAAAAAGCTATAAAACTATACTGACATAAAAATTAAAACGAATCTGAAGAGATGACAAGTATCCCAATTTTTAGGTTCTGAAAATAATTTATAATTTTGCAGGGGTCTCCAAACTACGGCCTGCGGGCCGGAGGCCCTCTCATCCGGCCCGTGGAAACCTTTTTATCTACAGAAAAAAAATGACGGAAATTTACGTGTATCCTGCCAAGATCAGCCGCTTACTTTTTCTACTTCTGTTTACAGTCAATGAGATGATATAACTGCTGTTTGATAGTTAATGTGGCCCTCGGGCTGAAAAGTTTGGAGACCCCTGATTTAGAGGAACAATGCAAGGTTTGCTCTACTGCTAAGAAATGCTAATGAATTCAAGCCTCTTGGCTTTTACTGACACAAAGGAAAATAAATAATAAAAAACATTTTTTGAAATAAAGAATAAAAACTGATTTATGCATACACAGTGTTTTTATGTATAAGCATGTATAATGTGGGCAGTGTCCTCATTGAAAAGCTATGATTGTTAACCAGTAGCGTGTCCCTTCCAATTTTTCTTATTCATTTCAACTTTGTTGGGATTCATAGACAAAGATAAATCTAAATGTATTAGCTTCATCATTACACTGTTATTTTTCCTTATACTGCCCCAATTACTAAGCAGTAGCAAGTCAAACCTCATTTTCTTTTGTTTTTCTTATTTAATATTGTTAGTGAGAATAAATGAAACATATAGTTCAATGTTTTGGTTAATCAAAATTAGATAATTAAAAATAGTACAAAAATAAATTATTTCTTTAATAAATGATTGACTACCTCACATGAAATTATTTTCTAGGATTATGAATCACCCCTGCAACGGTACCTGAAATTTGATAACTTTCTCTGTCCTTGCTATTAATATAACCAAATCAAGTACATTCCCATTGGTCCTTTTGTGAAAAATGGCTTATGATAGGTACACAGGCATTTGAGTTAGTCAGTACATTCTGGAATCATTTTAATTGTTAAAAAATTGTCCTTTAATATCTGTCCAACTTAAGAGTTGGGCAGGACCTTCCTCAGTTTTTAGGTCCAAATGTCTATTTACATGTGTTAATGGTTTATAATTTCAAGACCTCATACAGTAGTATACATACAGGAGGTGCTCAAATATTTGTTGAAAGAAATCTTCCCCTCCCCATTTAGCACCAAATATTTTAGTTGCCAGGGTATGCTCTTTTTCAAGGAAACGTTTACATACAGCATCCACAATGGCTTTGGCAGCATCAGGATCACACTTGAAGGGGCTCTCAGACACTGTGGTGTTCATGCTATTAGATCAAACAAAAGTAGTCATGAGTCATAGTAACAAAAACTTCTCTCTTAAGAGTTAAAAGACAAGTTTAACTCTTGTTAAACTTGGTAGGTCAGATGAGATTCAAGTTTGGTTTACTTGACTCTCAAGTTTATTCAAGTTGCATTTCTATACACTAATAAACTGTCAGAGAATTAAATCTGTTGCATTTCTATACACTAATAACAAACTGTCAGAAAGAGAAATTAAGGAAAAAAATACTATTTACAACTGCATCAAAACGAATAAAATACCTAGGAGTAAATTTAACCAAGGAGGTAAAAGATTTGTAGTGAAAACTATTATGACATTAATGGAAAAACTGAAGAAACTATAGTATCTTCTAAATAATATATATATTATTTATACATATAATGCCCACTAAAATGAAATATAGTGCTCATGAATTGGAAGAATATTGTTTAAAGCCCATACTCCCCAAAGCAATCTATTGATCAATGCAATCCCTCTTTAAATTGCAATAGCATTTTTCACAAAAATAGAACAAATAATTCTAAAATTTGTAGGGAACCACAAAAGACCTCAAAGAAAAACAAAGCTGGAGGCATCATACTCTCTGATTTCAAATTATATACAAAGCTATAGTACTCAGAGTAGTATGGTTTTGGCGTGAAAACAGACATAGATCAATGGAACTAAATAAAGAGCCCAGAAATAAACCCATGAGTATATGATCAGTTAACATATGACAAAGGAGCCAAGAATATATAATGTGGAAAGGACAGTCTCTTCAACAAATGGTGGTGGGAAAACTGGACAACCACATGGAAAAGAATGAAACAACTGATATCTTATACCACACACAGAAATTAATTCAAAATGGATTAAAGACTTGAATGTCAGATCTGAAACCATAAAACTCTTAAGAGAAAACATAGGTAGTACCGGTAAGCTCCTTGACATTAGTCTTATTGATAAATTTTTGGATTTGACACCAAAAAAATAAAAAATAAACAAGTGGGATATCAAACTGAAAAGCACCTACATAGCAAAGGAAACCATCAACAAAACAAAATGGCAGCCAACTCAATGGGAGAAAATATTTGTAAATCATAATCTGATAAGAGGTTAATTAATATCCAATACATAAAGGGCTCATACAAATGAATAACAAAGACAACAACAACAATAAACAATATGACTAAAAAATAGGCAGAGGACCTGAATAGACATTTTCCCAAAGACACATATGGCCAACAGTATACAAAAAGATGCTCAATATTACTTAGTATCAGGGAAATGCAAATCAAAACCACAAGGAGATATTGACTCACTCATGTTAGAACAGCTATCATCAGAAAGACAGTCTGAGATAAGTATTGATGAGAATGTGGAGAAAAGGGAACCCTTATGCACTGTTTGTGGGAAATGCACACAGCCACTGTGGATAACAGTACGGAGATGTCTCAAAAAACTGAAAATAGAACTACCTATCACATGATCCAGAATTCCACCCCTGGGTATTTATCCAATGAAAATGAAAACATTGTCTCAAAAACATACATGTACCTCCATGTTCATTGCAGCATTATAATAGCCAAGAAATGAAACAACCTAAATGTCCATTGATGAGTGAATGGATAAAGAAAATGTGGTATATATACAATAGGATATTATTTGGCCATAAAAAAGAATTAAATCTTGCCATTTATGACTACATGGATAGACCTTGAAATGTGGGATTTAGTGGCATATATTTCCCCCAGACAGTCAAAAATCTGCATATAACTTTTGACTCCCCCAAAACTTAATAGCTTACTATCATTAGGCTATCAAAAAGATGATTAGAAGCCTTACTGATAACGAAGTTGATTAACACATATTTTGTATATGTATTATACACCATATTCTTAAAGTAAGCTAGAAAAAAAGAAAATGTTACTAAGAAAATCATAAGGGAAGAGAAAATACATTTAAAGTACTATATTTATTGAAATAAATCTGCATGTAAGTGCACCCATGCAGTTCAAACCATGTTTTTCAAGGGTCAGCTGTACATATACAAGGGCTGTCCAGAAAGTCCAGCTATAAATGCCTGTTTTTCATATTGTATGGCTGGATACTTTCCAGACAGCCCTCATATACACATTTTGTAACTGGTCACCTTTCTGAATTCTTTATTTTTTTAGGGGTTTCTGGGTACACAATCATCATCTGCCATAATTTGCTCCCCTCTTTCTAATATTCCTGCATCAAAATTATTATTTCTCCTACTTACTTCACTGACTACTATTTACAGAACATTAGTTAAGTGCTGATAGTAGATGTTCTCTTATAAATTTTTAAGTATCTAAGAGGAAGTATATTGTCCTGAACATGGGGTGGGACCCAAATAGATTTGAATATGAGTCTTAACGCTGAAATACTTATTGTGGAATGACTTTGGTTAAGTTTCCACTCCATATAGCTCTGTTACATGTTTGGCGAATACTCACTGCCCAGTTAATCTTAACTATTATTATTAAGAGCAGTAAATTTTTTGTGCACTGCAGATACTGGTTTAGTTGCAATGCACCTTACATATTTATATCAGAGAATACCAGCCTTTGCACTCACCCTTATTTTACCCATTACATTCTGAGCACCCTGAGCCTAGAGAGCCTTTCCCAATAACCCTCACAATGTTCTGATCTCACTGTCCTTATAGTTTTAGTCCAAACTTGTTCAGAGGGTATCTTATGATACTTTTCAGTTTATAAACTTATATTTATCTTCCCATTCATTTGAGCATTGACTGATAAAACTGGTTATCTCTTATCTAAGTGAAAGTAACAATACATTGTGTTATGGTTATTAAAATCTTTGGAGCAAGCTGGTTTGCTTTGTGTGTTAAACATGCAAAGAAGAGTTGATATTTACCAACTGATTCCTTTTCCATCAATTTTCTTCGTCACTAATGCTTTCCAGTAGTCATGAGTGCTTTTAATAATATCAACTGCAAAGTCCTGTAATTTGAAGAGAGATGCATTACACAACAGAAAAGTATTCTTTTCTTAGTATCAACATTTTCCCAAAGCCTGATTAACTTTGTCTCTTTTGAATAATTTCCTGTGTCAAAAACAGAAGAAAATATTTAAATGAATGAATCTACATCAAGACTGTCATGTCTTTAGACTTTTTCTAATGATCATATAGTCTTTAAATAGTAATAATAGGTTAAATTGTAAGTCTCAACACAAACAGACCTAGAGCTACAGTTCTGAATGACACATTACCTTATCTTTAAATTCAGCATTGAAAGCAAACTGGTTCTCTGGTTTACCATCAGGAACCTTGTACCTTCTAAACCAGTCCACAGTCGCTTCTAGGTAGCCAGGTTTCAGCCGCTTGACATCATTAATATCTTAGAAGAGAATAAGCAGATTGCAAGATGCATATGTAATTATTTATGTGATAAAAATACCAACCATGTATTTATTGGGGGGGGGGGGGTTATAGGATGGTTATAATAAAAATTCAAGGTAATATTAGAGCTAACCACATTGTTGAAAAGAAAACATAGACATTAAAAAGAAAGCATCTGCCTTAAAATAGCTCAGACATTTAGTGAAAGAGCAATCAGTACAATAGTAACTTCTGTTAGATAACACGAGGGAGAAATGATTGGGGGTTACATAATGAAATAGGAGTTTGGTAAGTGTAGGTTATCTTATGAGAAGGATAGACAATACTAAAAAAGACAGGTTGGGGTTTCCTTCAGCTCACACCCCACTTACATGCTGAAAGACAAGAAAAAAACGCATTACAATGATATCCGCTGATAGGTTACATATTAAATGACACTAGGCTTTTTTTTTTTTTAAGATTTATTTTATTGTTTGAGAGAAGGAGAAAGAGAGAAGGGTTTAGGGCCCAGAGCATTCTCCATAGTTGTATATCATTAGTTGTGACATGGTTTCATTCCACAAAGGTGGATGTGGGGCCGTATAGGGTAGGAACCAAACCAGAGGCAAGCACCTTCCCCACCAACCCATCTGGACATTTACTAGTTGCACCACAGTTCAGCATATGATTTGCATGAGCCAACCCCGAACCTCACATTTGTGAGGCAAGCGCTCAACTGCTGAGCTATTCCAGCATCCCCAAAACTAGACTTTTCTAACTACAGCAAGGCTGGGCAAGACGTCAATCACAGTCCACCAGTGGACCGCCATGCAATTTAGAGATGACTGGCTGAATAATAAAATAAATAGCTAATGGACCGAGACACTTGGAGAAGTAACCCTTGCCCTGAAAGTCTGCCCAGGCCTGCTCTGTAGTATAGGTACTCTTATCACAATGCTTTCATTCTAGCCAACAGAAAAGTATCCTGTTTAAAAAATCAAATTTTAAGTTTCTGTACAGCCACCAACAATGGCTAGTCTCAATGTCAACAAACTCAACTTTAAATGACAAAGATGCCTGCTCAATACAAGCAAAGAGAAGATACAAGTGCTTAAAAAAAAAACCACCAAAAAATCAACCAGGAAAAGTATTTTGGGAAGGAGGAATACATTCAACAACAGAAGCTGATTAAGATAACTTTGCTTACGTTCAATTTGTAATATACATAAAGAATATCATGCATTTTGTTACCACTAAAAGCATGAAAAGTTTAAAAAGTGAACTGGGAACTGTTTAAACAGTGATCAATTTTAAGGGACTTAAAACTCACATAAAATGTCACAACACAAATAATTTGAAATTTCAGAAATCTGAAATGCAAGTGGGTGTTTTCTGAAAAATTTTCCAACCAATTCTCCTATTTTTTTTAATTATTAAATTTATTGGGGTGGAATTCTATTCTTCAGGCACCAACTGGATGCCCAACTCAATTAAAATATGACACTATCTACTAGAATTAGCATCACATCCCACAAGGGCTCAGTCCCACAAAACTTCCCCCATTTCAGGCAGATCCCAGGCCACCCATACATCTGACCGACTGCTAAAAATCAGGGTTTCCTACACTCTCTCCTCAAGTTTGATAATTTGCTAGAATGGCTCACAGAACTTGAGAAAATACTTTATTTTTGCTTACTGGTGTATTATAAAGAATACAACTGAAGAACAGCCAAATGGATGAGATTAATAGGCAAGATGTGGAGGGAGGCAGGGTGCAGAGCTTCCGAGCTCTCTCGGGTTGGCCGGCCATGCCACCCTTCCACCTGAAAAGTGTTCCACACGTCATTATTTCATAGTTTTTATAGAGCTCAATATCTAGCCTCCCTTCCTGGTCACAGAGGCTGGTGGGTAGGATTCAAAGTTCCACTTTCTAATCACTTCTGTCTTTCAGCTAACCATACCCATCTGAAGCTATAATAATAGCTAGAGGCCCCACCTTATAGCACCTTTTTAGTATAAACTCAGATGTGATGAAACGGTCTCATGCTGAATAACAAAAGACACTCATCACTCAGGAAATTCTAAGGGTTTTTTGCAGAACTAGAGACAAAGACTGACTATATTTTTGTATTATACCACAGCATGGAAAAAAGATAAGAGCTGATTAATGTCTGATTGTGCACCACACATTGAAAGATGCATTGGATCTAGACTGAGAAAGCCTAACTGCCAGACCTACAAAAAAGAAGTAGGAAAACAAGAACCCTGTCAATTTTTGTTCCTTGTGTTAACTGTTATGTACACATAGACCAAGCAAGTGGTGTGCAGAACTGCCATGTGATGCCACATCAACATCCTACCAAAGACAGCACTAATTCTGGGCTGTTCCTTTTGTGTTCAGCTTCTGAACAGCCAGGCGGTGCTGTATCACACAGCCATGAGCATGAAATGCTCACTTTCACTGATTCCCACAACTGAGATGGGAGGGAAGCTGGCTATCATGATCCCACAGTGACAGAGGACCAACATGGCCAACCTGGCTGCTTTAGTGGGTAAGCAGTCCTCTTCCACAGCTCTGTGAGTGTCCCTTCCAAAACGGGCTGATCAAGAGTACTCTCTATCTAGAAACTCTGATCAACTCTTCAGATCATAACTGATGACAGACAGATACTGCCTTAGGTTGACACTATGGGAAAGCTAGATACTACTTGCACCATGGGGCCAGCTACCCAGGAAAGTCTCAAGGTTAAAATAACCTTTTCTGCAGGGATACGACACCCTAACAGAATGGTGTTGACATAATGACAGGCATGGCTTCACTAACAGTGGCCAGAGCATGCCCTTTTGCATGTCTGTTCTTATGTAAGTAGCACATGCGGAAATAGACACAAGATCAACAGAATCACGGTTGTACCATCAAGGTGTTAATAAATGGTATGAATGCATTCTCACTGTACTAAATTTAAACAATACAGAAGTACCTGAAACAAAATCTCCTTTTATCCTTCTTCCCATTACACTATTAAAGAACTGGTGTTCTAGTC
>PVKE010012284.1:0-38608 GCA_004027555.1 Craseonycteris thonglongyai | reverse complement strand
GGGGGGGGGGGGAGGTTCTTGATTGAAAATTTGGTCTATCTCCTGCTGTTCCCTAGCTTGTCGTGCATTCTTTACAAAAATTGGGATTTTTTTAAAACGCTGCGGGACGCGGGACAAATTGTTAAAAATCGAGGCTGTCCCGCCAAAAGCGGGATGTCTACTCACCTTAACCTAGGAGTGCAGGGCACAGGCCTGTCACAAAACCATGGGCAGTTTAGTGGAATGCTCACAGCAAGTCACAGCCACATGGCACCCTGAAGACATGGGTTGTCCAAGCCACCCAGGGAAACTGGAGATTCTCAAATTAGAGGGCAGTCTAGTAATAAGGAATCAAGCAGTCTCTGGAGTGAAGGCAAAGAGTAGGCAGGAAGGATCTGGAATGTGGGACATAGGTTGCAAAAAATGCTCTAAGGGTGCTGGGAAATACCTCTTAACTGACACCTGTCAATTCAATTCATAAGCAGCTACTGGATCCTGTGCTGGACAGCGGAGGACCAGAGATAAATGAGAGTGGTTCTCTTTCTCTAAGGGCCTCACAATCTTGCTGAGAAGACAGATCTCAAATAAGCACATCTGCACTGAGTGGGTAACTGCACAGACACTAGCCAAGGACTCAGTCTCATCTGGCTGAGATTGATACACTGGGCAGGCAAACAATCTAGAACCAGAAAGGGGAAGGTAGGTAGGTGAAATAGCATTGACTGAGCATCTATGATGTGCTATGAGACTTGCCACACAACTTCCCTATAATGTAAATTTAAAAATTCTCTCTTAATATGGGAAGCTGGGATGGCTCAGTGAGTTAAGCACTTGTTTTGCAGCCCCAGTGACCAAGGATTCAATCCCAGCCCCGGCCCATGCTGAACTGGGGTGTGCTTCCCATGCAGGAGGCCCCCAGTTCAGGTCACGGCCCCCAGTTCAGTTCATGGCCCCCAGTTCAGTTCACGCCTCCCAGTTTGGCCTCTGGCTAGACGGGGCATGCCTCTCATGCAGGAGGCCCCCAGCCAAGATCTTGCCCTGCACAGCCCCCACACACCTGTATGGAATGAAACCATGTTGAAAACTGATGATGTACAGCTATGGAGACTGCTCTGGGCCCTCCCCCTTCTCTCTGTCTCTGTCAAAAACAATAAAATGAATCTTTAAAAAAATTCTCTTATAAATGAGGGCATCAAGTCTCACATGTGAGTTAGTAACTTGCCCAAATTCCAATGGCTAATTGTAGAAGAACGCAGGTCTGTGAACCTCAAATATTCTAGTTTCAATTCCGGACTCCATTTCATACTACTACCTGTTTGACCCTGAACAAGGTGTTTAAACCAAGCAAGCCTAGTTTTCTTACCCATATCTCAGTGTTCTAGAATCATGTAACTAAATATATGCCAAGAGTTGGCCAAAATGCTTACAACGTAGTAGGTGCTGAGTGTAAGTTAAATTAATGTGACTCGAAAACAATATCAAAAGCCATGTGAATAGTGACCACACCCCAAAATAAGGGACAATCTTGAGAGAAATTTAGGATAGACTATTGTGTTAGATTTTTTTCTTCTTCTCTGGTCATGTGACATTCTTGCACAGTCTTTGTGACTTGCCCATGACCTATAGCCTTTCATGAAAATATGTGGCCTGATGGGAGAACAGCAAAGTAAGGCCATGAACAAGAGAGCATTTCAAGAAGCAATAGCTTCAATAAAGCTCGGTCAGCTTTGTTTGTACCTTGCCTGACCATCTACCATCCACCACCCACACAATCACATGCACTCGCATGCTCACAGATTTGCAGTCACAGAAATGCTCTGTGATCCCTGGAAGTCACTTAATTCTCTCTTCTTGCATGTATCAGACTAGAAAATGGTATATCATAGGCTTTGGGCATTAAATGATTTTAAGAAATCCTTAACTGAAAGGCATCCACTAGTACAAATTAAAATATCTAGAAGAATTTTACTCTATTTTTTAAATGAAGAATCAGGCATGTCCACTAGAAACTGGACTTCTCTCTCATTAAGATAAACCATGTCTATGGCTACGTTCACTTAATAACTAGAAGCGTGAATGAGTATTGTGGAACACAGTGTTTGAGCATCAGTTGTATAATTCAAAAAATTGAGGACAAAATAGACAGACTCATATATATGGTAACCGTCATTATAAGATTTATCTGAGGCTCTGTATTGACCGTATCAATACTACCAATATTCAGTGATAGCATTTCCTTCCTTCCCTCTATCCTCTCACAGCTAATTATCTACATGGTCACAACTAAAAATGGAAATCCATATGACCTTTTATAGAGAGAGAATCCTTACTTTTGAGGTTGCCCAAGGATTGATAAAATCATGTCATGAGCCTTTAGCGTTGTTATAACCACCATGCATACTTTATTACTTTTTAAAAATTGAGGTGTAATTGACATATAATGAATTACACATATTTAAAGTGAATAATTTGATAATTCTTAATATCCATGAAACCGTTATTGTAATAATCAAGATAACAAACATAACTATTATCCCTAAATCTATCTTCCTTCCCATCTTTAATCCCAATTATAAGTGTTCCCAATTCTCCCTACTGTTAGGCATCAGATTAGCTTTCTGTTATGAAGAATTAATTAATTTGCATTTTTTAGAATTTGTAGAAATAGAATCATACAGGTGTACTCTTTTTGTCTTTCTTCTTTCCCACAGAATGTTATTTTAAGATTTATTCATTTTGTATATATGGCAATATATCTTTCCCTTTTATTTCTAAGTACTTTTCCATTGTATGGGTATACCAAATTTTTTTTAAACAATTGAATTGTTAAGGGACATTTAAGTAGTTTTCAGTTTTTAGATGTTACAAATAAAGCTGTTAAAAACATCCATATACAAGTTTTATATGAAAGTACTTTCAGTACTCTTAAGTAATTACCTAGGAGAAGAATGACTATATCATATGGCAGGTTTAGGTCTGCACCATTTTACATTCCCACTAGCAGCAAACGTGGAATATTCTAGTGAGTCTACATCTTCTCTTGTGGTATATGTGGCATGGTCACAGGATTTAATTTTAGACATTCTAATGGGTATAAATAGTGGCATCTCATAATTTTAATTTGCATTGTCCTGATCATGCTGAGCATCTTTAAAAGTATTTTATTTCCATCTGCATATCTTGGTTGGTTCAATGTCCAAATTGTTTATCTATTTATAAAACTAAATTGTTTTCTTCTTATTAAGTTTATATATATATATATATGTAAATTTTTAGAAAAAATTATTTGCAAATATTTTCCCTCAGTCTATGGCTTACCTTTCTATCCTCTTAGTGATATTTTTTGAAGAACAGTAATTGATTGATTGATTGATTGATTGATTGATAGATAGAGACCAAGACAGGGAGAGACAGAGAGACGGGGGAGGCAGAGCAGTTTCCATAGTTGTACATCATCAATTTTTGACATAGTTTTGTTCTATGCAGGTGGGCAGGGGCTGCACAGGGCAGGAACTGAGCTGGGAGCCTCCCACATGGGAGGCACGACCCCTCGAGACTGGGGCCAAACTGGGGCATGGGGGCAAGAACCAAACTGGGGCCTCTTGCATGGGAAGCATACCTTAGTTCAGCCTGTGGGTCTACATGGGCCAGGGCTCAATCCCCGGCCCCCAGGGCTGCAAAGTGAGCGTTTAACCCTCTGAACCATCCCAGTTTCCCTGAAGAACAGAAGTTTTAATTTTGATGATATCCAACTTATGAATTTTTCTTCTGTAGATCATGCTTTTGGTGTATATCTAAGACATTTTTGCCTAGTCTAAGGTCACAAAGATTTTCTCCTATATTTTCTTCTAGAATTTAATAATCTTAAAATTGATCATAGATATAAATATAAAACCTGAGTTAATGTTTATATATGGTATAATGTATAGATCTAATTTATTTTTTTGTATGTAGATGTTCATTGTTCCAGCCCCATTTATTAAAAAGACTATCTTTTTTTTTTTTTTCTGTACTGAATTCAATTTGTCAAAAATTAATTGATCAGATAAGTTAACTATAAGTCTTTTTCTGGACTATCCTTTCATCTATTTGTCTGTCTTTACTTCAATATCACACTGTGTTAATGTAGCTTCATAATAAGTCTTGAAATTAGGAAGTTTAAATCTTGTTCTTTTGTTCTTACTTTCAAAGTTGTTTGGGTTATTCCAGATCCTCTGTGCTTCCATATAAATAGGATCAGCTTTAAAATCTATATAAATTTCTAAAAACCTACTGTGATTTTTGCTTGACATTGCATTGAGTTTATAGATCATTTTGGACAGAACTGACATCTGAACTACTTTGAGTCTATTGATTCTTAAATCTCTCCATTTATTTATGTCTTCTTTTATTTCTCTAAGAAATGCTTTATAGTTCTAGATATAGATCTTGCATATCTTTCGTCAATTTTATTCCTAAGTACTTCATATTTTTTATGCTATGTAACGACATTATTTTAATTTTAATTGTTTGTTTTTAGTATATACAATAATTGATTTTTGTATGTTGACCTTATGAGTATATCCCATAACCTTGTTAAATTCACTTTTTAGTTGTAACAAGATTTCCACAAATTTCATAGCATTTTCTATATAGATGATCATGTTATCTCCAAATTAGGACAGTTTTACAGTCACTATTCATCGTTATCATCATCTCCATACATGTCTAACATTATTCAATATTGTGTGCTGGTACTATGAGATGTATAACAGATGCATTCTTCATTATATTTTCTAAACTCCTCATTCCTCATTCATTCAGCAAATGGTTATTAGTGCCAAGCACTCATAATGTAGTTACTATTTTGACCCCTGTACTGCAGATAAGGAAACAGATTTAGGTTAAGTAACTTGCCAATGATCACTCAGCCAGTAAATAGAAAAATCTACACTGTTTTCAAATCCTGCTTTATCAAACTTAAGGCCAATTGTTAACCAAAATACAATACTGTTTTTTTAACTAATCTATATGGATATCAAACTTGCATAATGTTTTTTATCTAAAGAAATTTTTTCTCCTCTGATAGAGAGATGTCATAAGCTGGTCAACCAACATTGAGTTAATATTATATTTTCTTATATGTGTTCTCCGTATTGACAATAGAAATTGTGCACTTCTTGGTATGCCTTTATAGAATATTAAAAAAATAAACAAAACAGTACCGATTCTCCACAAAGATAGTCTATTTTGATTTATAAAAATATGTAGAATATAATGTTGTGACATATTCTTGGTCCTTTATCCAACACAGCCCTGAAACATTGATCTCCAGAAAGGAGTCTCCTTCCATCTGCATATTACAGAAAGTAGGTTTGATAAGGAGAGATTTTGTCTGGTTGCTTAAAACGGTGGCCTGGCATATAATTGGCACTCAAGAAATATGTGTTCACCTGAGGGTAAGTGGGAGGAGGGTGAGAGAATAGGGTGGGGGGGGGCAGTGAGGCAGAGTGGAAAAGGGGAATCAGATATATGGTGATGGAAGAGAGCTGATTCTGGGTGGTGAGCACATAATACAATAGACAATGTGATGTAGAATTGTCCTCCTGGAAACAATGTAAACTTTAGTTTTTATCAACCAATGTCACCCCAATAAATTTAACAATAAAAAAATACATGTTTATAAATGAAATACCACCTGACACTGAATTAGCAATACATTTGTTTGCATCATTAATAAGTCAACCTCACTCAAATCAGGTCACAAAGGGTCTAGATATAACTGACCCTCACATGACAGCATCGCTCCCACAACATCCTCAACCAAGCACCCAGCTCTGCTCTGAGTCTGGTGACAGCATCCTCACCATTTACTAGGCAGTTCCAGCTAACATGAAGTTCTTCACATTGAGGCAAAATATGGTCTCTCGAATTTCAAATCTCTTTCTACCTGCACCCTGCCACATTAAGAACAAAACAGAACAGATCTCCAAACACCATTCACCTGTGACAGCTCTTCAAATATCAGAAAGATGAACCCTCTCTTTCCAGAGCTTTTTGATCCCGTCTAAGAATTCTGTCCGCATGTGTCATGTAGACTTCTAGTCCTTTCTTCCTCCTCCTCTCTGTCTCTGAATCAACAGAACAGAGTATGACCTCTGTCCATTCACAAATGTGTGTTGAGTGGGTGTAGACATGGGTGAGAAATTTATCTCATTAAAAAAGTAAACTAATCACAGTGAGTTTCTAGCATTTTCCAGGTAGTGCTTCACAGTGAAGAAACCCAGGTGGAATATTCCAGATGGGGACTCCACCTATCCTTCACATTTTTATGAGTATATGTCACAGAAATGCTCAAAGTAGACTCCATCAAGATGCTCCAATTTTATGCTGATATTTATGAAAATAGGAATACAGGTGAGTTTTTTTATACTCATTATTTTTTAGATATGCTTATGTTTATATCATTTTTCTTTTCCTGTTTTATTTTTGTTTGCTGCATAATAACGGTAGTAGAAGACCAGATTTATTTGAGCATCTCAATATTAAGTGAATACTCAAACAGTCTGTATATATAAGAACTTTGCACAATTTGAACTGAAATTAGTTGATTCCAGCATGAAGCACATGTTAGCTATAATTTTTCATTTTTATTCACAAACATTAGATAAAAAGATGTACAGTGTTCTCATCAAATAAGCTCTAAATACTACAGATGAGAGGGGAAAATGTATGATGACGATTATAGGCTGGGTTACTCACCTTATCTATTTTCCAGCCATATCCCCATGTACCACATCCCATGTCGCAAGTGACATCTTGCCCCTCAGAAATGACACCCAAACATCCAAAACAGCTCTAAAACAATCTGTCAACAAATAGTTCAAGGAATGCTTTGGGAGTCATGTGCTTTTCCCGTGACAAAAATTACTGTGCATTGATAAGTATTGTAGATTCTGCGGCAGTTTAAGGGGGAAAAAAAAGATAAAATGACAACTTTAAAATACTGTAATGGTATTTTCTCTGTAGATTTCCTTAAACGAGTCTGTTTACTTGTGTGTATATATTTAATTCTTATAAGTAATCAGTCAAAATATTAACTCCCAATTCTCAGTGTAGTTAAAATTTTTAACTTTTAATTTTGACATCATTATGAATTCATGGGAAGGTGCAAAGAAATGCACAAGGTGCTCCCATGCACTTTTTACCCAGCCTCCCCAGTGTTAATATCTAAATGCATTTTTTAATTGATCATTTCTTCAAGAATCACATTCTTAGCTTTATTTCTGGGAGCACGTGGAGTGACTTCATGGGTTCTGTAACCATTTTAACTCTGGCTTGTCTTCAGCAGGAACACACAGATACTATTTTTCTTTATCTTTCCTATTCATCCCTGGACATTTACAGGGCTCATGAAGTCTTAACAGGGATTACTGTTCTGAGAAGCATAGTAATAAGTGAAGAAGAATGGGGATTTTAACCTCAGAGGCCCATACAGGGTCATCCATGCTCTTCTATGGATGTCCATAATGCTGCCAGTCTCAAATAGATGACAAACTGAAATGGGATGAGCCAAGGGGAGGAGAGAAATTGTGGGTAACTAGAATCTTAACATCGATGTTTAAAACGCTTCAAATACATTTTTGTGTGTACATATTATATATGCATATACTTTTATATACTTCATCATATATTTGATTATATTTAAATATAGAATTTATTGTATTTTTTTAATTGACAATTTTAAGCAAATCACCCAACTCATCAAGTGAGAAAGCTAAACTTGGCAGATGGAGCAGTCAATCAGAGTGAGATTTTTTTCATTACAGGAGTGGCCCACTGATCTATCCACATGTATCTATTATCATAAAAATAGAAGGCAATTCCATGCCTGTGAACTCCTCACAGTGAGCTGGGATCAGCTTTTTGGTAAGAGAAAATTCAATAGTTTCTTTACCTTCCTCTATTTCTAAAAGTTGCTGTAATGTATCATTCTGAATCCATTTTTATATCTTCTCAGAAGATTCTCAGGTGTTGAACTGGCTTAAGACCAGGCGAATTGGTGGACCAAATGTTCCTTAAATATTCATCACTCTTTTGCAAAGGAGTTTGCCTATGCTGCTCCTTCAGACCCGGCCTTTCCAAACCTTCTTCTCTGTTCCTTACCAAGGTTTCAGATTAAGAGAGGGGCCCTCACCCAGCCAGAAGGGAATGGGAGCTAATCCCTTTTCCCTTTTGCCTCTATCATACTAATAGCTTCCTACAGATAGAGACCATTCTGTCTTGTTTTCTCCATCCTAGGACCGTGACTAGAAATTTAAAACACTATAAATGTTGACTATATATAAAAGAGGGATAACATCATAACATTTGGTAAATTCAAGCCAATTAGGATGTCTGGTTCTTTATGGACACACATCCTGATGAAGAGTTACATTAGATAAAATAAAAACTTAAGTAGATATTTTGCTACCATGTGATCACTAGGCAAAAGAAAATGAGGATAGATTGAGCTCCTTGTCTCTTTTAGATTTCTCTAATGTGTATGCAGAATTGATTAACTGGCTCTAAAATCCAACTCTCCATCCATGAATTATCCTATATGATAACACAATTTTCTTAAAAATCATGTTTGGGCTACCCCTTTGCTACTGAGAATGCAGATGGTGTGATGGTAATATCTAAAGGCTTGATGGATACAGCAATTGATTTTATCACGTACTTACTTAAATGCCGCATTGCTCACAGATACATGCCACAGGTAAGCAGAATCTACATTCAGGCCCCCAGATAAAGCAACAGTGGGGTGCTTTCTCTCTGTGGGCTCTCACCCACTGATTCATATCAGCGACACGTTTGTTCTACTCTGTTTCCTTCTCTTCATGTCTACTCCTATTGAGATATCTTTCATCTTCGCAGAAGAAAAACCCACAACAGAGTTGTAGGAAACAATTATATACTGAAATGCAAGCCACCTCCATTCCTTACAATTTCACAATGCTCAAAGCTGAGAGCAGCACACAAGAGCAAAACAAAGGGCTGCAGGCTGAACTGAAGCTTCTATTTAGAGTTCATGGAAATGGGCAGCTCTCCTTGTCTGTTTGGGACACAGAAATTCTAAAATCTAGTTGTGTGCTCTCAGTGCCCTTGGCTGTGAAGTTCTGTGGGCTCAGCAAATATACACTTGGTGTCTGAATATTTAAAGACAAATCTTTCAGGACCAGTTTTTAATGGACTCACAATCTCCACCTGTTCTCTCTGTATAGTAATTCTAGTCTGTGTAGTTGGCATCAGGCACCAACAGCTAGCAAACAGGAAGGAGACAGTGTGAGTAATACATCCAGGCTTCATTCAGGTTTTTTTCTGTCCTGTAACACAAACTATTCCTTGCCTTAAAAACCTTATGGGGTCTGTGCTCATGTGCATATCCACCATCCACAGTACGATGGATCCACAAAGCCAAACAGAAAGGAAGGTTGAAATCTAAAGCAAAGGAAAAGAATGCTTTTAGACAATATAGGAAGTAAATTCAAAAAGTGGTTTGTTAAGTGTCTGCAAACATGGAGTTTTTACATGAAGAGCACTACTTACCTAAATTTTTATTATTTTTTTCTTTTTAAAGATTTTCAGAGAGAAGGAGAGAAGGGGGAGGGCCCAGAGCAGTCTCTATACTTGTACATAAACAGTTTTCAACATGGTTTTGTTCCACACAGGTGGGCAGGGGCCATACAGGGCAGGAACGGGGCTGGGGGCCTCCCACATGGGAGGCATGCCTCCTCAAGCTGGGGGACAAACAAGGGGACTCCCACATGGGAAGCTCGCCCCAGTGAGAACAAACTGGGGGTCTCCTGCTTGGGAAGCATAGCCCAGTTCAGCACATGGGCCATCACAGGCTGGGTCTGGGATTCAGTCCTTGGGAAGACAGTAACTGCTACTGTCCTTGATGTACTGTTTTATTCTGTATTATTTTCACACAAAGCATCATATTCTCTAATTGTAGATGCTCGCTTATCACAGCACACTTAACATTTTTCCCCATCAATAGTTGTAGTTCTGTATAATTCACTAGTAATGATGTCTGTGTAGCAATGCCCATTTGCCTACTAGCCCACCAACACAGTCAAATGTAAGAAGCATCCAATTTTCTGTTACATCATTTTTGTATATCCTAGGAGTGGCTAGATGCTCAGTAAATATTTGTTGAAGTACTCAATTAATGTTTTTCACTTATTTCATGAAGCATCTCTTGCTAGGTCATTTTTTGGTTGTATTTTATGTTTCCCTAATATAACTCATCATTAGATGAATAACCTTGTATCTCTACCTTTTTCAAGCATTCTTTAGGATAAATTCTTAGAAAGAAAATTGATGAGTCAAAGGACATATACATTTTTAAAAGCATTTAAATCATCTGCTTTTCAGAAATGTAGTACCATTTACATTCCCACCAGCAAATTTTGAACTTTTTCGACTACATTTTTATAAGATTTGTATTATTGTTGGAGAAAAAATAAAAACTAAACACTAAAATTTACCATCTATAGAGATAACAGCTGACCTCATGATTAAAAATCTTTCAACTGTTCCTCATTGTATTTTAACCATTTGACTCAATGACAAACAGCCATTTTTTATTTTTTATCTTGTTGTGAGAGAAAACATTGTCAAAAAAAGACATGGTGCTGAAAATTGTTTTGAAAAGAAAGATTTTACATGAGGCACAAATTCAATTAAAATTTTTCCACAAAACTACATTTTTCAACCTTGAAAAAGTGGCATGAGATTTTTAAATGAAATATCAGAACATAACCTTTAGCTCTTCAAGTGAGAACTAAGATTTTACCTATTTTGAGGTAAATGTGCTGTCCAGTATTAGTCATGCTGTAATCCAATATTTGGACTGACTTACTCCAATCTCTAAGTCAGCACAAAAAGCATTGGGGGTCTGGAAGTTGACTAACTATATACATGAGTCTCCATTTGCACTGGGAATTTGAGTATTGCCTAGAAAACCCTTTTCACTTTGAAGAAGCTAGACTTGAAGAAAGGTTCTTTAAACCAAAACAACTCGGGCAAATGCTTTGGAGTGTGTACACACACTCACAGATTCACAAAAGTGCATGCATTTACTCTGCAAGCAATAATGGATGCTACAAAATCCACTGCATAAAATGGGGCTGACTCACTGGAACTGCTTTCCTTTCACGAGAAAACTTTGTGGAAATATTCTTTTTTGGAGAATATTTTATCCAAGTCAAAGGGAACACTTTTGCCTTTTGTTGCTTTTTTCCATATCAGAATAGGAAAATTGTAAGTAAAGCTGCATCCTCCCACACACAAATCTCATACCCACCACTTCATATGGAGCAACAACCTTTAGTAGCTTCTTAATACAATAATGAAAGCACACAGCCCACTTATTCTTTTCTCAAGTGAATGCACTCTGACTTTCACAGCTGATTGGATTTTTAACAAGGAAATAGTTTTACTTAGGTTGCAGATAACAACACATATGATACCATCATAGCTGAATTTACTCCCTTGGCAAAAAACACATTCTAGGTGATGGGAATGAAATACAAACTAAACAAAAGAAAATGGATAGTTTAGGTTCAATATTGTTTTTCTTTTCCTGTATGTGATATAAAAACTTGTACCTATGTTTATTATGACAAGTTTTTTTTAAGTGTTTATAAAATCATGTTGATTTTTCTCTCCTTTATAAGAACATTAATGTAGACATGGGAAAACCACCCTACAAAACTATTATTTTCTTTCATCCTTTCAGGTTAAATTTCACTAACTTGCTTTTTCCTTTGCTGAGTATGCTCCAAGTCACACAGACTATACCATTCATAGGCAATTAAGTTAGGTTGATTAGGTTATAGGGGCTCTACATAAGCATTAAAGCACACGAATGAAATCTGTGCCTTACCTTTCTTCACAATAGAAACAATAAACTCTTTGTTTTTCTATTTATAACCAAATAAGCAACTACCATAGTGCAAAGAAACCAGGGCTCAGAAAAAGAAAAGTGTATGGTTTTCACTAATTGAGTTTCTCTTGTTTGCATCTTCTATAGATTTCTTGGATTGTTTTCCAATTTTCGCTCGCATTTCATCCTATTAAATGGTTCTAACCTCTGACACAAGTGCATTGCCTGTATTCATATTTTATTCTTAATTAAGATGAAACATACCCACTTGCTCTGTCCACAGTACCAGAGGCAATGACAAGACACAGATCAACACTAACTCACTCTATGAGGCCAGGCGTTGACAAGAAAAAGAAAAATTCTTTATCTAGTTGCGTGATTAAAATTTGTGTGCATGTGCACAAGGCTCCCATTTCTGGTTAATATATAGCTGTTGACTTTTAGTGAGAAGGACAAAGAAGAGGCAGAAAATGCTGCTATAAGATAAGTTTGTTGTTACCATGCTACTTTTATGCAGCATATAGGATAGTCCTTTCAAAATTTCTATTTCAATGTGCTTAGCGATTCTAAGCTGTGTAAATAGCATGACGAGTAAATGTTAGTTTAGAACAAATTATTGAGATTTGTGTTTGCTATGCAGTTTCCTGAAGATGGATGTGAAAAATCATGTTGATTTTTCTCTTCTTTGTAAGAACATTAATTTACGGTAGACACTGCCCATAATGTAAAACAAGTAATATGCATAAAATCAGAAACAATTATTTTAGGAACTAAAAAAGAAAAGCAGTAATAATGTGCTGTCTGGATTCCTGTGGAAATTCAAGATATTATGAAAACATTCTGACCTATTAATACAGTATGACAAAAACTTGCGTGCATGGCTGAAGTGACACCTGTATGTAATCACTGATGAATATCTATTCTCCAAAGGAAAGTTGTTTAACTGAAATAAAAATGTACAAGACTGATGTTTGGGAGGTATTACTCAATATATGTGGCTCTAGGTTAAACTTAGAATAGTCCTTCTTTAGACAAGGGGACAACCTAGGACCAAAGAGAAAAGAGGGATGGTATTCAAAAGGAGGGCATCTTGGTTCCTGTGGACACTACCCCTCCCCCCTCCTTTCACACATCTACACTTCAGAGTGCAGTAAACATACAATTCCAGGTACGTCTGGAAGATTACAACAGAAAGGAAAAAAACATGGGAAATTCAATAGTAAAAGACGATGTAGGAGTAGCCCTCGAGTTCTAGGAGACCATTCTGTTCTAGGTGGCATGGGAACTCTTGGTTTTGGGGTCAGATCCAACCAGTTAGCTGCCTACTAAAATCATAGGCATGCTCTATAGCCACAGATGTATCATCCTGCATTTTTGAGGAGGGGGTCCCATCACATGTGACTTTAATTATGGGGTTAATGTCTATGTCCCCCACTAGACTGAAATATCTGCCCCTGCCCCCAACCAGGGCACAGAGGATCCTGCCTCTTACTCAACACAGACCCTGGCATGTACAGAGCACCTACCCCTTAACACACAGAGCACCTGGATAATAAATATTTGCTAAATGAGTGAATGGTATTTCTACTTCCCATGGAGCTTTAATGACTGTCCAGTAAGTACCCAGAAGAGAATAATTATGATTATTTGTTACATCTATGAATAGTGTCCAACAAGTGGCAAGGAGCTGAAAAGCAAAAAGAAATACAGCTTGTTAGCCCCAGGAGAATGAAAGCAGGAAGACCTGCTAGCAGTGAAGTTGCACTGAAATAGCCAGACGCCCAGTTAGGACATCTAAACTTCAAAAGTCGGCACAGTCGGCATATAGCCCGCATGAAGCTAGAGAAGATGCAGATCTGTGATCTGACCCACTGCCGAGAGAGCCCGGAGAGGGCCGCAGTGCACACCTACAGTGCTCTGGCACGGCCGCAGGAACCAGCGATGCAAATAGACACCCAAAGTCAGACCTCAAGCCTAACATCTGCTCAGTCTCCAGTAGGAAGTCTCAGCAAATCTCGGCAAAGGGAGCCCCAGCACAAAATGTTCTCCCCGGAGAGCTGTTCCTATGGAAAACAAGGTCTTGTAAGTGATCATGCAGCTACCCTGCACCCAGAGTTTGTTCAAAGGAGGTAGCAGGAGGGCCTGGAGAGTGTAGTCAGCACACATGGCCACCTCAGGGGTCTTTTCATTCTTCTCTCCTACCTCATCACCTTCTACGCCCTGCCCATCTCCCTGGATATTGCAAACACCTCAGAATGGCTTCATGTTGTTCCCTCTGCCTGGAAATACCACCCTTCCTCACCTATAAGGCACACATTGAGCACTCCCTGCTCTGTCATGCCATTTTAGCTCCCGAAAAGAGACCTGGCCACTAATAGTACCACTATCTGGGGTCCAGGAGAAGAAACACCATGATGTCGTGAGGCAAGCTTGTCCAACCTGCGGCCCACGGGCCACATGAGGCCCAGGATGGCTTTGAATGCGGCCCAGCACAAATTTGTAAATTTTCTTAGAACATGATGAGATTTTTTTGCAACCTTTTTAAACGCTCATCAGCTATGGTTAGTGTATTTCATTGTGGCCCAAGATAATTGTTCTTCTCTCAGTGTGGCCCAGGGAAGCCAAAAGATTGGACATCCCTGTCATAAGGTTGCTTTGTCTTGCAGGAGATAAACAGCAATTTGAACATTTCACCTAAAATCTCATATAGTGTACTTGAGTATGATATTGCTATGTTATAGAATTACATGCTTATGATGTTGTAATAAAAGATTTGGTACAGGTTACCAGCTCATAAAAAAGAGGTGTTACTTCTGCTGGACCCTGTGCTTATATCTACCATTATCACAGTATTTAACACACTATTTTGCAGTTTTCTTCATATTTGACACCTCATTGAGTGTCTTAGAGGAGTCAATGTCTTATTCATCTACTGTGCTCTCATCCCCTGACACACATAATCACTCAGCAAATGTGGATTGGATAAAAAGGAAACATTCCTGAACCAAAGACATTCACAGAAAAGTCTTGCCAGGGAACATGCCAACAGCTAAATCTCATCAGGGAGATGCCAAGTTCACCAGGAGAGCTGTTCTTATGGAAAGAGAAATTATAGTGAGCAAAGGGAGGCAAAGGTGCCATGTATTAATTCATAACCGGTTAAAGGAATGTTTCAAAGACACGGCCAACATAGAATTTTAAAATCAGCTATAAAAATGTTTCATTGTTAGTGGGTAGAGCTAAACAGTCATTTGCAAGAGTTCCTGCAGAGAGCTGATATTAAACTCCTTGCAACCAATGAACCTTTGGAATACCTTACTTCAGTTTCTGTTATTAAAACTGAACCTCAAATAGAGGCCAGAGAGATTTCAAATGCCTCTTTAACAAATAGGAGTAGTCGCTGGGAGGCATCCAAAAAAGATGGGTGTAACAAATCACCAAAATAAGTTAGACCCGCTCCCTCATGCCCATGTCTGGGCAATGACCTCCCAACAAGTCTGGCTCCTTCACATAATCGTGCTGTCTTCTGGTTCTCACAGTAGTTTTTAATGGCACAACTTGGCTTGTGTGCATGATCTGGACATGACAGCTTTGGCCGTTCCCAAATGAAAAACTACAACTATTTAGCTTCCATTACATAATAATTCACAATCTCCAATGGAAGTGTTCATGCCACTTAGGACTCTGATTTGGAACAATGTATCTGTTTTAATTCAGATGACAGCGGTAATTCATTTGGACAACATGATTCATAGAACGTGCTTCTCCTTCACTATAACCTCTGCCATTATGAAATCATGGCGTTTCATGGGACCATCTCAAAAGAGGATGAAGCAAATCCTTTTATATATGTATGAGTACTATAATTTATCCAATAATATCATTTTTATTCCTATAGAAAGAGAAAGAACAAGCCTGTGTTATTTTTATATTGTAATTAGGAATGATTACTTAGTAAAATGTACAATCAATTTAACAGGGTTGACTTGTGCATTTTTAAAAATAAAACACCATGTGATAGAAAAATTAGAATATATTGTGTGTAATAAGGATAAATAGTGCTTTTTAAAATGTGTGTGTGTGAGAATAAAAAGTGGGTGGGGGGCAGGGAGGCAAGGAGAGAAAGAGAGAAAGAAGAAGATGAAGGTACAGTGAGTAAAAATAGTCCCCCTCCTCCACAACAACATTTTATTTACTGCAAAATGATCCATCAATTATCTTTTAGTTTATTTTTCCCTTACAGTTGACATATAATATTATAATAGTTTCAAGTGTACGACATAGTAATTAGACAATTATATACCTTACAAAGTGATTACCTCAATAACTGTAGTACTCATCTGACATTATACATAGTTATTACAATATTATTGACTAGATTCCCTATGGGGTACTTTACATCCCTATGACTATGTTTATAACTGGCAATTTGTACTTCTTAATCCCTTTCCATTTTCACCCATTCTGCCAACTCTCCTCCCATCTGATAATCATCAATTTGTTCTCTGTGTCAATAAGTTTGTTTCTATTTTCTTTGTTCATATATTGTGTTTTTTAAATTCCACCTCACAGTCAGTAAGTATGCCTTAAATGTTAGCAATTATCGCTCTTACATTATTATTTTAAAGTTACTACTATTGTTTTATAAATCAACTTGCATATTATAATCAGGTATTTTCTTAAAATATAAGAATCGAATATTACTTTCCAAGTTTTAGGGACACAACTGAGCACATTAGATTGGAAACCTTTTTTTGTTGTTGTTGCCACACTTTCTGATTCAAACTGCCTGACAATGAGCTGAAAAATTAAACTCTGGCTAAAAGTACCAAGGGCCAGTAAACTGAGCATTACATCAGGACTTCACCCCCTCATCTTTTACTAGCTGATCATCACTAGCTCACTTCTCAGACAAAAGCAAAGAAAGCAGAGTAGGTATAAGAGATGACAATATTAACTGCCTTTGATTGAATGCTGATACCACTGTACTTACATGCATTGCATTAAATCCATTTTAGAGATTAGGAAATAGGTTTGAGAGTTTAAGTAACTGTTTTAAGGTCACAGCTTTAGTAAGTGATAGAACCAGGATTTGTTTCCATGTTCATTTGGCATATCATGAGAACCTCAACACAGTCATCAAAGCCAAGTAACCATCTGCAGCGGACCTCAAATTTTAGCATCATTTTAGTCTGGGTTTGAAGGCCCAATATCCATAAGCTCTCTGCTCCACAAGACTTTCTGTGCCCCCATAGGCTGTTGTGATGATTGGAAAGTTCTTTCTCATATCCAACCCACATATTTTCCTGCCTATACTTCCTACCCATGGAGAAAGCACAGAGTGTGTATTCAGCCTCTTCTCCATCACATGTCTTAAAACAATGAATGAAACCCTCTCTTCAGTCTTTTCTTCTCTGGATTCAATATTCTGTTATTTGAATTTCACTATGAGATAGCTCTTACTCATTTCACTCATGCTGCTTATATTCTCCTAATGATAGTCTGAAAATATCCCCTAATGTAATACTCTTCATGTGTGTGGCCTGTCCAGACAGAGTATTGGAGAAACGGCTCATTTAAAACCCACAGTTGTCTATCATTATCTTGGAGGCTGCATCAGTCTTCTTGGAAACAAACTACTTCACACTCTGCTTCATCTCCAAGTTTTAGTTACCTAAAATATCAAGGTATTTTTTGTTTTTGTTTGTTTGTTTGTTTGTTTCATATGAACTGCTGGGCCATCTTTCCACTCTGCATTTCTACAACTTCACTTTTGAACCTCGAAGTTTTAATTTTATCCCTATAATATTTCCTTGCCATGCTTTCGGCCCAGCTTTCCAGTGTAGAGAGGTCACTTCAATTCTTAATTCTGTCTTTCATAAAATTAACTATTATTCTCAGGAGCATATCACACGCAGATGTAAAAAGCATGTGGTTACATTAAACTGTAATAAGTTGACAGACTATTAGAGGCAGATGGAAACACACACACACACACACACACACACACACACACACACATTCTTGTCTCCCTCATTAAATTCTGAGCTCCTTGAGTTCATAAGCACTGCATCCTTCTTCTAGTACATCGTGTGAGCACAGAGGTCACCATATTCATTTTGACTGAATGATTATTAATTTGCACATGTCAAAATTCACTGCTACAATTGATGATAAGCCAAGAGGCAGGAGAGGAAATAAAACGCCACACATCTGAAGTACAAGTTCAAAGGCAACGACTGGCACATGTTGCTTCCCTGAACCCAATCAATCATAGAGTTGACAGAAAATGGAAATTCGTACTAGAAAAGAGCCCAGCAGAGAGACAAAGAGAAGATAAGGGGACAGAAAGAAAACCCACATGTGCATATGCATACACACACATACACACACACACACAGATACACATACACACATTTTGTAAAAGTCCTTAAAGTAGTTACTAGGTTTTCACACATGAATAGCACCATTTAATGGCATTAGGTCCTTGACTCTGTATTACTATTAATAGACAGCCTATTAGGGCATTGCTATTTTCAGGTTTGTGCAAGGCAACATGATTTCCCAGTAGTATATTACCATTAATTGGTAAAAGGCACTCTAGGAATACCAGTCTAAGACAATAGCTCAGCCACAATTAAAACAGAATTGCATTTGCTGACCTAGACAACAAAGCAAAGTGTGTCTGGGAAATTCTCTGCAAGATTTTACAACCTGAACTAATTAAAGATCACATTCCCCATACAGCTAGAAAGCAAATATGAGAAATACCCCCAGCTGAAGACTTTCTAGTTTGATGGTTACTATAATGAGTTCAGTCCCAAAGGTTCAAGACAATAGAAAGCAGCTTCCTTCTGAATGTTGTAGAATGAAACTCTGACTTCCATTAATTTTGGAGTGATTCCTTCTTGTGTAGTATCAGCTCCATCCAAAGGCCACAGTCCAATTTTCTGCAATGAACATAGGGAAGAAATGTAGGGGGGGAAATTGATCTCATTGAGCCTGTTAAATTTCTTAAACAGATTTAATGTTGACAAAGATTAAGAGTAGCATATCATCGTTGCCAGACGATGCTGGATGAATTTTATTTATTAGCTTAGAAAAGTCTTCTCTCATCTAAAGCAGGCTGCAGACTAAAAATGTTTTTACTGTATGATTAAAGTATCTTTACACAGGCAGCCCTAGGCAGCCCAAGCTATTGCTCTATCGCCTGGAGGTAAATTAAGGTGATACTTTCCTTTTTCCCATCTCTAATAGGATTGTACATTCTGCTGCTGGCAAAACTGATTGCACTATTACCTACTGCAAAAAAACTCATTCCTGAATACTGATGTGTGTTCTGTCACATTGGCTTGAAAAAAATTACCTCTTACTAACTTTGTTCCGATAAGGGAAAAACTTATAGGAAGAATGTTTCCAGGAGGAAAGAAACATAAAGGAAAAATGGACATTTGGCACTGAATGTAAGTTAACAGATACCATTATTTTGAAATAGTTAATCTTATTTTTCCTCCTCCAATTTTATTTTACAATAAGCTTAATCATGTTTTCCATCATCTTAGCAAATCAATACCGTATTTTCCGGCGTATAAGATGACCCCCGATTTTTGGTTGACTTTTTTTCGTTTCAAAAGTCGTCTTATACGCCAGAAAGTACGGTACTGTCCTAATAGGTACAGTTATTTTTAACCTGGAACACAAATCTGTTCTTAGATTAAATTATGTAATAATCTAACTAATGTTGCATGGCCCAATACAAGTCTTTGGGAATTGATCCTTAAAAGAAAAAATACATATGTTTGTAAATGTACCACAACTTCTTTATCCAGTCATCTATCGAAGGGCATTTTGGTTATTTCCATGTTCTGGTTGTATGATGTCTTAGCTTTTTAATATCAACACGCCCTTTTAAATTCAGTCAACAAATATTTATTGGGCACCTACAATATTTATAGACATTTTCTCAGTGTGTGCATACAGTGTGAAATGTGAAATCTCAAGGAGGTTTAAAAGCATTTTGAATTTCACAACATTATTTATCCTTACTCTTCTTATTAGCATATTATGTAGGCCTCAGTCCAGTTCTAATTTGAGCATCAAAAATGTCTACATCTATCAGACCCCTGACATTTGTAAAGGGAATGCATATTTTGTATTAATACCTCAAGTCTCAGGTGCTATTACAGGTTCTTCTAGTTCTATGCTATCCCTTTTCTGAGAAATATCACATTTCATGTACGTTGTCTTCCAACACAAGTTAACTGACTTTCTAAGTTTTTCAAGGTTTAATATTTCAAATGACAGTAATGTCCAACAAAGCAATCAAGGCAGTCCTCATATATTATAAGAAGACTCACTGTGACATGGAGAACAACAAAGCCAGTTCAGATATGGCTGATGTGGGCCAGCAGGGCTCCTTCTGTCTGCAAATCCCTTGTTTCTGTACAGCAGTCTAAACCACATGATTAAAATTGATTCCCAGCAAAATTAGAAATTGCTCATATCAGGCAGTCTCAAAGTCGTTTCTGAATAATCAAGACTATTGATGTGAAATCCATGAATAATAAAGGTATAGCCTGCTGGGTACTATTTAGCAAAATTTCATTCAGTTATCACACTCATAATTAACATTTGAATAGTAAATGACAGTTGCACTTTATATAATGTGATAAAATATATGGTCCCAATCTAGCACTCAGAAAATAAAGATAAATTATTGGTTCAGCTCATACTATGGAGATTTTCCCAATGCCTTTTCTTTCCCCTACCCCTAGCACAATTAGTTACTCTACTCACTAAATTATTAAACAAATTCTGTGTACCACTAATAAAGCACTCAACACACTTTAAGCAATTTTTTTTTGTTTTTTTGTTTTAATGTATCTATTCCAAGTCACAGAGTAGATGTGGTCACATGTAGGAACCACTTTTAAATCAAGAAGACAATAGGTTTTCAAGAAATGTTTGCTAGACGAATGACACCATGATGCCACATCACAGAAAAAATACAATACAAATATAAGAGGAATGGTGCAGAAGGCTACTCTATAAATACAGAAGTTTAGTTATTTTTAAAGAGCAAGATATTCAGGTATAGTAAGTACAGGACCAGATGGGGAGTTCTTGGAGGTCAAGAGCGGGTCTGTCTTTCCTTGCACAGAGTAGCCCTCCCAGAGCTACACATACTTCACTAGGCATGAAAAAGATTCTTCATAAACTGAGAATAAACTTGAAATTATTAAAGGGGATCTCAAAACCAGATTCCTTTGTGTGTTTTACCTGTAGAAAAACTCCTTTTGCAAGTACAGTGTCTGTATTCAAGATTACAAGCCAATCAGAGCTTATCAAACACAGAAAAGCCATTAAGTCCACATTTTGCTTTTAAGAAAGACCATATAAGAATGACCACAGACCGGCCTTTCTATAGTATCCTGGTCCTCTTGATTTATGGTTTCAGACCAATTTCAGCTGTGTCACCTCAATAATTACCAGGTGATGTCATATTATAAAATCTGGAGACAGACCTGGGTCAAGGTCTGACTCTGTCATTAAGAGGCTGTGTGACCTCCAGCTCACAATTACATTTCTCAGGAGTCTAGGTTTCCTCCATAAAAACTCAGATGAGCATGACACTTACTTCCCAGGGCAGTTAAGAGAGAAATGTATGTGCGAGAGCTGCCATGGACTCTAGTATAGATTTGTATAAAATTTTCCATACTAAAATGATACTGTTGCTGCCAAAAGCTCTGCATTAGGCACATGGTGGTATTTAAAATGCACAGACATTGACTTTGACTTGAATCCTCTCTGTAAAAAAAAATCCTCTCGATACAGAGTCATTCATCTAACAAAAATATGCTCAGATCTTAAATGCCAGGCAGCAGAAAGCCAGTCGTGGTCCCTTCTCTGATGCAATGAAAAGGCAGGCGAAGGGGAGACAAAAACTGAGCACACCCCTGTGGCCAAGTGCAATAAAGCGTGACACTAGATACACACTAAATTCATTAAAGAAGGGGAAGCCCCAGGACTTAGGGAAAGAAGTACTAGCGAGAGCCAAAGTAGGCTATAGCATTCCAGATAAACTAGACAACAAATGTGCTCGACTCCATGACCAAAGTCGGATTTAGTGCAAAACACGCTGAACTCAAGTGGGGAGGCTAAACAAAGGCCAGTCTGTGGCGTGCTAAGTGTTAAAGTAACCACTGTGAAGGTTATGGAGTATGAATTGCATATGAATCATTTTTACGATTATCACCGTGAATGCTATGCAGGATTTTGAGCGCTTCTCAGCTCTGGAATATTACTTCAGGGCTCTCTCATGGCTCTCTCCAACCACACAGGAGGGTCTCTTCAAATACTACTCTCAGAATTTGAAACTTAATCCTCTTCCACCCTTCCTAAAAGTCCTTTGCAAGTCTAATAGCTTTGGGCTACATTAAGCATTCCTCCCTTCCTGCAACCCACCAACGAATTAGCAAGTGATCACTGTGTGCCCACCACTACCTGAGTAAAAGAGAGTCTTCGCCTTTATGGTAATAACCTAGGAGAACTTAGAGACACCAGATCTGAGACAAAGTATGCCAGATATGGTCACAGAAGTGTGTCTAAGGAAAAGTGAGCCACAAAAGAGAGGCACACTGTGAACTCTGACATAGGCAGATGTCATATAAAGTCCCACAGAGAAAAATTTGTTCAAAAAAAATGAGTAAGATTGCTAGAAATGAGAGGGGGCTAAGGGAGAAGAGATTTTTCGAAAAGCAATAGAAAGTACGATGTGCTTGTAATAGAGGGTAACAGGGTTAGAAGTGTAAGGGTGGGGGCAGAAGAGGTGAGGTGAAGTCAAGGGAACTGCAAAAGGTTCAAGACATACTCACACCACAAATATTTACTGACTACTGTGTACCGGGCACTGGGGATAGAATCATGAGCATAATTTTGATTCAATGGATTATTCTTTAAGCAAAGGGCAACCTAAACTATATAACCCCTTGCCTTTTATTAAATTCAGTAGATGGGATAGCTCACAGGGTGGTTACTACATTCTGGCAGACTGATCCTAATCAGAGCCTTTGCCCACGCTCTGCACAACCATTTTTTTAAAGATTTATTTTTATTGTTTTTCACAGAGAGAGAGAGAGAGAGATACAGAGACAGAGAGAAGGGGGAGGGCCCAAAACAGTCTCCATAGTTGCACATCATTGGTTTTTCCAAATAGTTTCATTCCACAGGTGGGCGTGAGGCTGCACAGGGCAGGAACTGAGCTGGGGTCTCGCCCCGGTGAGAACTGAACTGGGGGCACTTCCCAGTTCAGCATATGCGTGTGCACGGGCCAGGGCAGGGATTCGATCCTCGGTCCCCGGGGCTGCAAAGTGAGCGCCTAACCCACTGAGCCATCCTGGATTCCCCTGCACAACAATTTTTTGCACTGAAAATTGTCAGTGCTCATCTCTTGGACAGCTCCACACCAGCGAAAATGCACATCTAATGAAGATTTTACAGATTACCAAAATAAATAGCTAAAACTTGGAAATGTCTCTTCAACTCTGATTTAAACCAGCTGATTTGGGTTCAAATAGCTAAGCGCTAATGATCAAAATCATCGCCAGCGCATGTGGCTCACACTACAAAGAACTCTGTGAAACCATGCTATCAAGAATCTGAAAAAATAGCGTACTGTGTACATAGTTTTATTACTCTCTCAGGACCTTCCTGTGGATGTTATGTCTCAGAAACCACTGAAGTTGGATGGGCATCCTCTCTAATATGAAGCTGGACTCCCATTTTCCCAGCTCCAGGAAGATTATTCTCAGCAATGACTGCAAAGAGAGTCTGTGGGAGCCAATGACAGAATCAGCAAAGTTCTCTGCTATGAAAACATTCTAGGGGGCTGAGGAAACAACTTCAAAAACTGATCAGTGGCTTGCTTTCTTCTTTTTTCTTAAATTTAATTTTATTGTTTGAGAGAAGATAAGAAAGAGAGAGAGAGAGAGAAGAGGGGAAGGCCCAGAGTAGGTTCATAGTTGTACATCATTAGTTGTGATGTGGTTTTGTTCCACACAGGTGGATGTGGGACAGCGTGGGATAGGAACTGAACTGGGGGCCTCCCCCAGGGGGGTTGTGAGCTTTCACTGCCAAAGCCATCCCAGCAGTTACCAACTGCACTGCAGTTCAACACATGGGTTTGAACAGGTCCGGGGCCAGGAATCATACCCCGGACGTCATGCTACCAATCCTTGAAGAGGTAGGAAAAGAAAATAATCAGCATATATATCTGTGAACCTAATGTAATACACAGACAATGCATTATAGAATCGTACACCTGGAACCTTTGTAATTTTTATCAGCCAAAGTCACCCCAATAAAATTTTAAAAACCACAAACAAACAAAAACAAACAAACAAAAAAACCCCATAAAAAATTCATCTCCTAAACCACATTTTTAGTCTGCCCCTAAATTATGCACATAATTTATGTATTAGGATTATTTGTGTGTTAGGATTACCTGGTCCTTTGCTGTGTTCCTGGGTAGATTTGTGACTTAAAATACAGTGTTTTTAAAGCAGAACTTCCCCGTTCCACAGGTTCTATGGATGCTCCTCTATTACTCAGAATAGCTTCACAGAGGAGTTTCCTTACGGCCTAGGAAGTAGCATATAGGAGGGTGGTGAGGAGTGTAGGTTCTGCAGGAGCCCTGGTTGGCTTTAAATTCCAATCCTTCATTATGGGAAATATTGGGCAAAGTAGCTACATTCTCTAATCCAGGGATTCTTCATCTGTGTAATACTCAAGACCACAGGACCTCTTCTCTTACAGTAACACCGTGAAATAAAATTAAATGAGAAACTATATAGAGCATGCAAACCACAGTGCTTGGCACATGAAACGCTTACAGATGATCATGATGAAGAGAGCAATAGGGTAGATGTAGTAAATGAGTACTCAGATGTATGCAAAAGATACATGAAATGGATACCTTGAATATACGTCATTATTAGTCCTGAAGTTAACAATGAGGGCATTTCTTTGAGGGCCCACCATGGGCCAAACGCATTATCTCAATAGAGGACACTAATCATGTATTTACCAAAAGCAGAACTCAGTATGAGAGCACTGAATTTTGCATGAGATCATGGAGCTACTAAGTGCTGGGACGTAGATTTGCCCTCAGGCCTGCGTGTGTCCCATTCACTCCACCAGGCCATCATCTCCAAGCCCAATGCTGCTTGTGGCTCAGCTTCTGAAACTCCTGGGCTTGTTGTGAGCTTCACTTTCCAAATGCGCAGTTCCCAGTGGCACTGAGGGAAGGAAGTCTGAGGGGCCATTTTCTTTTAGCGGGTCCATAAGTCCTTTTTTGCTTCTCTCCTGAATTCTATGCATGAGGGCATAGGCATTCTATGCTTATACTGTACCAGAGGGTTGTTGTGAATTCAATGAAAATTCATTTTTTCATAACTCCTGTGCCCTAAAAACATTTTTTTTTTTTTTTTTTGCTGGGGACATATGAAACTAGCAATGCAAAGTAAAGTGTCATAATAAAGATAGTCACAAATGCTAGGAGCCTAGAGGAGGAAGCAACATAGTCTGGGTTGAAGCTTGAAGTGACAGTCATCCCCATCCTTGAGGGTAGAAGAACAATTCCATCAGAATGAAAGGGAGCATTAGTATACTCAAGGACTAGCAAGCAGTGGAAAGTGCCAGAAGAAGTGGGGGAGGCGTGGCTCAGCAGGTTGAGCGCTTGTTTTGCAGCCCTGGGGACTGAAGATGGAATCCTAGTCCTGGCCTGTGGAGACCCATATGCTGAACTAGGGTGTGTGCCCAGTTTGGTATTTGGCCCCTGGCTTGAGGGGGCATGCCTCCCATGTGGAGGAGGCCCCCCCCCAGCCCAATTTTCACCATGTGCAGCCCCTGCCCACCTGTATAGAATGAAACTGTGTAAAAAACTGATGACATACAACTATTGAGACTGCTCTGGGCCCTCCTGCTTCTCTCTGTCTCTCTACGTCTCTGTTTCTCTATGTCTCTGTCTTTCTCTGTCTGTCAAAAACAATAAAATAAATCTTAAAAAAAAAAAAGATTAAGGGGAAGCTTACTTATGAAGCCTGAACAATAGGTGGAATTCAGTCTTAGCCAGGGAAACTCTAAGGGATTGAGACAG
Source organism: Craseonycteris thonglongyai (assembly GCA_004027555.1). NCBI lineage: Eukaryota > Metazoa > Chordata > Mammalia > Chiroptera > Craseonycteridae > Craseonycteris > Craseonycteris thonglongyai. The sequence goes on along the minus strand of PVKE010012284.1, from coordinate 12,560 downwards.
GAAACTATAATACACACTACCAGTCAAGTGCAAGGGCACCATCGACAGCTCAGAGAAAGCCCAGAAGCCAAAGGGCGGGAGCTCTGGGTATCAAAAATAAAATTCTGTCTACCTCCTGAGGGTCTAGTGCAAGCAGAACCCCAGAGGCCATGGCAGAAGTGGCTGAGACACAGAAGAACTTCAGGGATGGAAGGGGTATAACCTCGAGACTGGAGCAGACAGAGTTGAGACAGCTCCATCCAAGGTCAAAACCATCCATGAGAAATGTCTAGAAATGTCTAGTACTCAGAGCAGAAAAAATAAGTTTTACCTTGGAGAATGACAAGTCTTCTGAAATCCACTGAAGTTTGAGGGAGAGAAAAATCTCCATCGAAGTTACGAAAAGCAAAGCCAAACAAAATAAAAACTCTGTAATTCCCCTGATTTTCACCCTTGACTTTTATTTAACCTCATTTGTTTTTGCCAGCAGTACAATCCACAAAACATCTTGATGATGACTGCCTCAGGGAGAACAGAACCAGCATTTGTTCAGTGTCTACTACATGCCAAGAATTTTAAATATATTTTATTTAGTTCTTGCATATGGCCCGGTGATGCTCAGAGAAGTTAAATAACTTACCCCAAGTCACAAAGCTCAGGCTTAGGACTCTGCTTCAGGCAGAGGTGGTAGGACTACTACAGTTGTCTCGGTGGGCTGGAGAGAGGGAGCTCTCAGTAAGAGCTCCAGAAGATAAGAATGTATCTTATCAACCTTCATATCCTCCAAACCACAGATGCAAATGCATTCATGCTATCATCATTATTGTCCTAGTAGCAGTAATAATAAAGCTACTGTTTATTTAGCATATTTATTATCACTGTCTTTATGTTCTTTGCATATTATGTCTAATCCTGAATACAACCTTGCTAAGTGTTATGATCTTCAATTTAAAGATGAAGGCATTTGCCAGAATTCACACAGCTAGAAAACCCAAAGCCAGGATTCAAGCCAATGTTTGCCAGCACACATATGCACATGAAGGGGACCCTCCCCAAACAAAATTATCTTCTAACAGGCGGGCACTTAGGTAGTACAGGTCTCCCTGATATGTGCGTCCTAGGAACCCATTTGCATCAATGTACCAGCTGGCGATGTTGTGAGAGGCTGTGTTCAGCTTCAGTGAATTTTTTTGGAGGCTTTCAATGTGTTTGCCCATTTCATGATGGGTGATTTACACAATGTGCATCATGACAACACACCTGCCCACACTGTGCTGAGAGTTCAGCAGTCTTCAACCCAAAATGGCATGACCCCATGCTCCAGCCTCCCTAGTCATCTGATCTCACCCTGAGCGACTTTTTCTATTTCTCCTGATGAAAAATGTCCTCAAAGGGAAGGACATTGCTGATGTGGAAGAAGTGAAACAAAAAATGGCAGAAGCACTAAAAGGCATCAAAATCAATGAGTTCAAAAGTGTTTTGAGCAGTGGAAAAATAGTAGGTGTATTATGTCAAATGGCGAGTATTTTGAAGGTGACTGAAGTTGTGGCATGTAAGAAGAAACACAATTTTTTATATATTAATTCCAATTTTTTTTGGATTGCCCCCATCCCTTCATATGGTTAAAGAATACATTGAATAGAATTGATTTTAGCCAAATTGAAGCTGTGGTGTAAAGCAAAGGAGGGAATCCTACTAGATACATGTTATATATGTGTATAATTGCTTCAGGAGAATATAAGGCTAGCAAATGAAATTGGCTAGAGATCTACAGTTCTGTATCACTGCAGAAGAGCACTCTGAGTACCATTCCCACATGCTGCCTCATCAGAGTTCTCTGGAGCTTAGACCACACAGAAGACATTGTACCAGAGGCTGTGAATACAAAAGCTAGGAAAGAAATGTTCAGCACAGATGCTCAAGCGTTCACCTATGTGCTAATTCTTATAGACATCCCCCCGCCAAGGGGAAACAAGCACAGGTCTCTAAGGACCTGAGTTTGGGCTTGTCTATCTGCCAGCATCATTACTGTAGAGTAGTCTCTGAACAATCCTCTTAAGAACTGGTAATGATATTCCCAGGCTGTCTAGCAGAAAGAATTATGTTCGGGAACAAATCGAGTTTACAGTTCAACTTTTAGTGTAAATTACTGTTGGAAAAATGGAACTTCAACACATTGCTACAATGCCACCCCCCTACTTGTCCTCCCAGAAATGTGTAAACAATGCCAAAGAGCTCAAAAATTCCTACCTATGAAGCATGATGTCCAGTCTCTATACTTTTGCAAATGCCACGTGCTTTGTCAGGAAGGTGTTTTCCTTCCCTTGTCTGCATGAAAAATTTCTAAATTATTTTTTCAACCCCAGTTCTCCTTCAGGAAGCCCTCCCTGACTCCTCCAGCGAGAGTAGGATTTCTTGACCCCGGCACTACTGAAATTTTGGCCCATATAATTCTTTATTGTGAGAAGTAGGGCTGTTCTGCCCATTGTAGGATGTCAGAGAGCATCCCTGTTCTCTAACCACTTAGATGTCAATAGCACCTAGCTAGTTGCAACAATAAAAGATGCCTCAAGATAAAGTCAAATGGAAGGCCAGCGGCTGGGGCAATGTCATTAGTTGAGAACCACTGAGCTAGAGTATTTTGGTTACTAGGTCTGTACCTTGGTTACACTGGCCCAACCTTAGTAGAGGAGTAAGTTGCTGCAGGTCCCTTCTAATTCCATGTTTCTAGGCTAATGTAAGTGAAGGTTAAGATCTAAAAAGAAGAATTTGCACAATGGCTCACTATGGCAAACTTAAGGCCCCTGACTGCATTAATTATTATACAATCTTCTTCACAGAAAAAGAACTATGACACTGAGGACAAAAGAATGATAAATTATAAAGACCTAAGTTCAAACTGTATGACCTTAAATTTTGATCCTAAATTTTCTTACATAAAAAGTAGAGCTAATTTCAGCATCCTTTCAAGGGTTCTGGGCTTAGTACAACATATACATCAATCTTCCTAACAAGATCACCTTTCTCCTTCCACCAGAATGTTAGACATGGGTTAATATGCAAGAAACAGCTTTATAAATATTAAGTGCTAAACAGTTATATGGTGTTACTATCTGATTTTTAAGAAATCGGTAACAGAAATTGAACTTTTTTCTTCTTTTTCTGAATGTAGCCATCAAACAAACTAAAAATAAATCCTTGTGAGGATGAGATGAATTAGAAATAATAATCACTGGCAGATAAAGAACACCTTACAGTTTATAAAGTCTTTTTAAACATGTGATATCTCCATTCGTTGACCTCCAGTGCTCAGGATGGTATGATCTGAAAAGTGAGGAGATAGCCTAAGTCCTAAGAGAACTGAATAATCTCCCCCAAATACTCAGAGCAGGAAAGCAGGGACTCTAATGAAGTTTGCAATAATAAACATGTTTCCAGTAAGCACTGAAGTAATACATATCTTTTTATAAATTATTTTATAATTTTTGACATAAACAGAGAGACAGAGAGAGGCAGAGAGAAGGGGGGAGGGCCCAGAGCAGTCTCCATAGCTGTATGTCATCAGTTCTCCACATGGTTTTGTTCCACACAGGTGGGCAGGGGCCGCGCAGGGCGGGGACTGGGCTGGGGGCCTCCCACATGGAAGGCATGCCCCAGTCAGCATATGGGTCCACATGGGCCTGGGCCGGGGCTTGATTCTTGGTCCCTTGGGCTGCAAAGTGAGAGTTTCACCCACTGAGCCATCGCCATCCTGGATTCCCCTGAAGTAATATTTTAAACTTAGAACCAAGAGCCAGTAAGCCCAACCTTCTGGAAATTTGAATTACATTCCTATATTAAAAACTAGGTGGATAGTAGAGACTATTAGAACTGATTATATCAATGGCTATCATCATTAGTAGCACATAAGCCAGCACTAAGTATCCACACACATAAAAAAGAAAGAGCTATTATTAGATAATTGTCAAAAGCAATTATAATTAATTCTCAAAAAATGTATATGTTCACTGCAAATCAGATGAAGAAACCAAGGAAAGAGATGGGCTGTTTCCATAACTACATGTAAAAACTCTTCATTAATCCAAGACATTCAAAAGTAGTTTCCTAACAAAGGTTAATGAAATAGGGTTGTGGGGGAGAACATCTTCCAGAGAACTTTGCAGACTCTCATGTGCTGGGCCAGCCCTTCTGTTGCTCTTGGCATCAGGTAAAAAATCTCCAAAGAGTATTTCTCATTTGCTGATCAAGAACGAAACTGAACTCCTCTCCAGCACGCTGCAAAGAGGGCTGTGTCGTAACACATTTCCCAGTCCCCTGTCCAGAGGAAGAGCAGCCGAGTCCTGGACACACAGTCCTTGATCTCAGAGAGCAGTTAACGTAGTTGGGTTTAGAGCAGCGATGTCCTCTTCGCATCTGGTTGATGTACAACTTCGGAATGACATTAAAGTACAAAGAATAATTTTACAAAGCAAAAATGGCCTGTGTTTAGTCCAAGTACAGTTATTGGAGACTACCTGTCCTCTATGCTTCATCACAAACACAAATTGTATCTGGTGGTATAGAGTCCATTGGAACCCAAGGTCAAGGACAGCCTAATAATAGAGTCACAGGAGGTATAAGGTGAGGCTCAGGGACTGGTACCATTAGGAATTGAAATACAGAGGAAACTGCATTCCACCCAAGTGGAAAGAAGACATACTGCTCTGGAAAAAAGTTTCCTGGAGGTGGGCCCTGGCCCCATTACCATTCATTCACTCATCAAACGCGCACTGTATCTTATGACTGTGTTGTGCCAGATTCTCCCTGAAGCATAGGGGCTAAGATGAGAATCAGGAATGGCCCTGGTTTCTACTCCACTCCACAGCACATATAAGCCAGGAAGGGAAATGGACAGTCACATTAACAAATGCAAAACGTCAAGCAGGAAGGTTAAGCAGCATGGGTCTATGGGAGATCACAATAGTAATAACATAAACAGCAGCCACTATCACCATGTACTGAGGGGAGGTGCCAAGAATGGTTCTATGTATTTAACTCATTTGATTCTTCTAACTTGATGAAGTAACCTATTATCATCACTCCATTTTAATGTTAATTTTCCTAATGATATAATAACTAAGCACATGACTTTCATGTTCAGGCTATGGAAACACAGAAAGGCTAATTAATTTGTCCAAGGTTGCACAGCTAGTAAAATGGTGGGGCAGAGTTCAGAGCCCATACTTTTCACCCCAGGTCAGCATGTAACAAGGACTTCTCATCCAGGCTGAGGTCAGAGAAGGCTTTGCTGAGGAGGAAACACTTGAGCTGGAAATTGAGTACAAGTGTATCCGGAGAGATCAGAAGTTAATCTGTGGGAAAGTGGAGGTTCTAGGCAGAGGGTGGGAAACTGGAGAATGAAAATGAGGCCCCAGTGTCTGCAGAGAAAGCACAGCGAGCAAAAGCGGGGTGGGGGTAGGTAGTGGTGGCAGGAGCAGAGCACCCACCACACAAGCCAGGGTAAGAATCTGGGTCTTTATCTTAAAGCAGTGGGAAGGTGCTGGAAATCTTTTAGGAAGCAAAAATATGAAATATGTCTTAAGAAATTCTCTGGCTGCAGTACAGAAAATGGAGCAGAGAGGTTCCAAGGGTGTGTGAAGAGAACAAACAGGATATAACACAACTGTCTAGGCCTCTAGGGTCTAGGCCAGTGATTCTCAAAGCGCAGTCTCAGGACTAGAAGCCTCATTATCCCAAGGGAAGTCCTATAGATTCAAATTCTTGGGGCTCACACCACACCTACTGAATCAGAAACTTTGGGGATGTATTAGTTTTATCTATTGTGTAAAAAACTACCACAGACCTAGAAGCTTAAAACAGCTTAGTTATTATAGTTCTAATAACTATAGTTATGTATAGTTATTATCTCATAGTTTCCCATGGGCCAGGAGTCTAAGCACTGGTTAGGTGGGTCCTGTGCTCAGGGTCTCATAAACTTGCAAACAAGATGTTGGCCAGATGGGGAAGCCGGGACGGCTCAGTGGGTTAAGAACTCACTTTTCAACCCCGAGACCAAAGATCAAGTCCTGGCCTCAGCCCGTGCGGACCCATATGCTGAATTGGGGAGTGCCCCCCGTTTGGTTCTCACCGGGGTGAGACCCCGGCCCAGTTCCTGCCCTGTGCAGCCCCGCTCCCACCTGTGGAATGAAACTATGTGGAAAAGCCAATGATGTGCAACTATGGAGGCTGTTCTGGGCCCTCCCACTCTCTGCCAAAAAAAAAAAAAAATAAGGATGTTGGCCGGGCTGGGCTCTCATCTGGAAGTTTGACTGGGGGAAATCCACTTCCAAGCTTTTTCAGATAGTTGGCAGCATTAATTTATGTGTGATTTGCAGAACTGAGGGCACAAGATTCTTGCTGTCATTTGGAGGAGGGTGCCTGCAATTCCTTGTCACATAAGCTTGCTCCAATAACTGCACTATCTCCTGAGCAAATATGTTAGCAAGACAGCCTTATATAATGTACCGTAATCATGCACATGACCCTCGTCACCTCTGCCACGTTCTACTGGCTAAAAGCAAGTCACCAGTGCTCACTTCAAGCACATCTACTGAAGTTGGAGAAATACAGAGAAGTTTAAGATCCACTAGTCCAGTCTATGGATTTGAGAGAAATTTAGAAGGCAAGATCACACCCACTAGGAGCTAGAGTCGCTCTGTTAGATTATGTAGTTTAGCACTAATCACAAGCATAGAATTTGGAGCCACTGAAATCTAGGTTCAAATCCCTGCCACTTTCTAGATTGTGTGACCTTGGGTAAATTACTTAATTTCATGCAGCTGCAGCTTCATTACCTAGATCATGGCACTCTCAGGGGATCTATTTCTTAGTGTTTAGGGTTGTTGTGAGAGTTAAATGATCATCAATATAAACGATGTCTGGATGTGTGACATAAAAGACTTCCTCAATAAATGTAGGTTACTGTTGCTAACATCTGTGGGATTCAGTTTCTTCTGTGAAATGAGATTAGACCGTGTAATATGCAAGTCTCCTCATTCTAGAATTCAAATATTATAGATGAAAAATCTGACTTTTGAAAAGGATGTATTTTTTTTTCTCTGCTACCTATAATAATAAGAGCAATACCCAGACAATGAGTTTGTTTTTTTTTCTTTTTAATCTCCTGTGTTATTGAAAGTAAAAACTAGTTTCTTTTTGTTTGCTAGGAAAACATCTTCTATGGAGACCTCCTCCATGCTTTGTATACCCTCCAGGGATCCAGTTCCTATACTTGCCTCCTTGGAAACAAATAATATGAAACAGATTAAACAGAGCCACACAAATATCCTCAGGGAAGTGTCTAAACAATTATTAAATGGGAATCCCATCCATGGAAACCCTTGCTTTTGGCACTTATCACACAATACAGTAATAGTGTACTTACTTTTTTATCTCCCTTATGAGAATAAAAACTCCTAGGAGACAGGAACCATGTCATTATATGGATAAGGAGGAGGAAATGCTGCTTTTGGAAAGAGGAGATGACTCTTTTATATGCCATCCTTCTCTCTGCCCTGTTTCTTCACGGCCCACCCTCTTCTCCATCAACATTAGACTTCCAATATTGTCTTAAGCTTTTCACTTAAGACAATGCCTCTTAGAGGGATCAGAAGGTAGTTGGACTCTGTGGAAAAATCTTGGACGAATATAAGGGACAACTAATTTCAAACCCTCCTCTAGTTCTCTGTGCCCACAAAGGTAAAGATCAGAGTTCATCTTCATAAGTTGGTTTTTTTTTAGGCAAATTATTTGAAGGGGATTATGGCCTTGCAAAGGTAAAACAAAGACATACAGACTAGAGATAGGGATACAATAGAGGAAAACATGAGGAAACATCTGGAGGATACTGAACTTATAGTTATTGGTTACAGAGTTCTAGACTGTGTTATTTAGGTAGATCAAAGAGGGAGAACAGAAAATCTGGGATTTTTTTAAAATTGCACTTGATTATAGTATCTGGTGCGAAGAAAGTGCTTAATAAGTGCTTATAGAATAAACTAAAGAATGAATGAATGAAATAAAATCCTATATTCTTTTTCCTGTACTTTGTAATTTGACCTCTTATTACTGACTACTAAAATAGATACAGACAATGCTTCAATAAATAGCATGCATAAAAAAAATAAAAAGCCCACACAACAGAATGTCCCTCTGAAATAGGCACCACCATCTGCCTACACTGGAAAGTATAATTTAGTAAAGAAACAGGCAGAACACGTAGTTCAGGGAATGTTAATACACAGTCAATAAAGTAACTAACCGATCCATAGTAACAGCCCCCCAAAGGACAATTCTGGAGTGTTTTATTCTGAGAGCAAATTAAAGCAAAACAAAGATGAGTTTATCAAAAAAGTACTCTCCACTCTTTCACATATGAGTCCTTAGAGGAATTCATAGAAATTATCAATATCTTTCCCATAGCTCCTACCTACAGTGTACAGTGTACAGTGTCAGCCTAAAAACTCCTTTGTTCAAGCACAGCTACACTGTAGAAAATCCGGGCTCACTACTTTATCTTTTTCTGCACAAAGAATATTTTTTAAATTAGCTATTCATGAGCAGTAGTAATCAAGGAGAGATTCAGAGTTTTGATAATGTTGCAATTAGCCAGTTACCCAATCAGAAGTCCTTCCATCAAATCATTAATGATTATTTTTAAACAGTATAATTCTTAGGGTACATAAAAGCCTGGTGTTTTATTCTTTGCAATTGAGAAATGTTTCCATGCCTTTTTGGTTTGGTCCAGCAGTTGCTGAAAATTCCCACAGGACTTGTGGTTGTCTAGTACATATAAATTTGTGTGCTTGTATGTGTGTGTGGCAGGGGTGAGGGTAGGGGTGGGGGTGAAGATGGCAGGATGGGGACAAATGTTTTCATTCACATAATATACACATGACCATAGAATTAGCAGTTCAGATGGTAATTTGGTGTTTAGGCCCTTTCATTTCTCTGCAATTTATTAGATTTGGTGCCCTCATTAAGATGATTAAAATAGATAGTCTATCAGTATGTGTTCCAATGATTTCAATGGTCTAAACACAGCTTTCGTCTGATCCTTTTCTGACTCTACAGAAGCATGACTTTGAGGATCACTTTTATGGACCTTTCTCAGAAAATGAAAACTTACGACTCTCCAATCTCCTTATGTCTCCCAAATGAAACGTGCCAATAAGCAGATGGGGTGGAAGGGAGACAAATTTCTTCAGTCTTCAACATTCATTGAATACCTCTTATATGCCACAGTTTCTAGAGAGTGAGTAACAGACACAAATATAACCCAACACAAGGATTTCAAAAAGTTCAAATAGCATGTTTTCATTATTGGCTACCACAATACATGCAAGCTTCTTTTTAGCTCACAATTATTATTTTATTCAAAGTTACTGGAGATTAAAAAATAACCTGTTTTTAATTTTGTTTTTTGTTTTTTTCCCTTAGAGGAGCCCATTATAAGCTTACTCCTATATTCTTTAACCTGTATATTTTTTTTCCAGAAAGTGTATACTATTAATAAGTAAACTGTTAGATTATATAAACACATAGGTGAATACTAACATTCACTTTCATTATACACACACTTCCAAAGACATTTCTCAAAATTTACTTGTTCAATTACCTTCTTTATGAATAAAGTAATTTTGTTCATCTACAGATGAGCTACAGACAGTCTAGCAACTGGTTGTCTGATTTCAGAACGTTATTAACGGTGGTTATTAGCTGAAGAGGTGATGTAGAAATGAACACACAGGGTGAAATTTATAGTTACCGCTCTATGGAGAGATAGCAAGAATTACTCAGTCCTTCTAATTGAACTTACATACAATAAGCTGTGAGGTTTAGATGAAGTGATTTGATTTTTTTCCCCTGTAGTTTAATAATTTACATAAGATAAATATGATGCAATGTTATTATTAGTTTCCATTATCCAACACTTTAAATCTTTGTTTCTTCTCTGAGGGGGCCTAAAGAAGGAGATAAGCCATTGTTCTAGAGTCATTTTCTCCCTTTCCAGGGACTATTTCATTTGAGTTGCATGCTATTCTTGTATCAATCTACCCAGTGGAAATATGCATCTTTCTCACTCTTTAAGCAGTACTTCTAGAGGTTTCTCTCATATTGGTCAAGAACCAAAAAATTCCAAACACAGGTAAGATGTACCTTATGGTAATAGTGCTGGCATAAAAAAAAAAGTAAATAAAATATAAAACTAAACAAAAACCTGCTAATGGGTAAAATATCACAATAGAACTTGTAAAGCAACAAGAATTTATTTTTATAATTTACATAGCATAAACATAGGGTCAATTTGGGGCTCTATGCCAAAAAGACGTACCTTAAGGCAAAAGACGATCTTTTTGAAAATTCATGCAAATGTTCACATTGAAAAAGTGAAGGGACTGTAGACCTTGACAGCCTATCTATCTCACATGCTATTTCTCAGAAAAATTACCATTGATTATGACACGTGACATACCACACTCATCTTACTGTGTTATAATAATAACAACTAACTGGGAAGACATGTTTGGGAATGCATCATGGCAATAAGCATTCACAACTTGAGTTGTATGAGTGAGCAGATAAGTCAGCTAATAACTCTGAGAATCAGTTTCCATATCTGTAATGTTTTTACCAATAAATGTAATAAATGCATTTATTGAGTGCCTTCTCTGTGTCAGATACTATGCAAGAATCTAAGTTACTGGCATTTTCTATTAGACTATGAACCTAGTGAGAGAAGAGGTTGCAATTTTTACACACATCATTGTACCTCTAGGAACTTGATGTGCCTGGCAGTTCCTGGTATAGCAGAGGTAGTTAATAAACTCGGATGGAAGGAAGGAAGGAAGCAAAAAACGGAAGAGGATCCCTGGACCTCACAGTTGCCCCACACCCACAGTTGCTTCACATCCACCTGTGTGGAAAGAAACTATGCCACAACTAATGATGTGTAACTATGGAGACTGCTCTAGTCTCTGTCTCTGTCTGTCTCTCTCTCTTTCTCTTCCAACCCCCTTATCTCAAACAGTAAAAGAAAGAGGAGAGGATGAGAAAATTGTCATGAAGATGAAACATAAATGCAATAGGATTAGTATCCACAAAGATCTCACAGTCTAATAGACAGGGAGCCAAGCTTGTTTGGAAATAACAAAAGATAGAAAAAGTATTGTTTGATGGGTAAATTAGGGAAAAATCACAAAAGGAGTTAGTTATGATGGACATACCTAAAATTTCCAGACATATGTACTCTTTCCATATGATGCCTAGAGATCATTCAAATACCGTAATTTCTGTATAATGACATTCACACAGCTTGTCTAAACACCTGCATTGGATAGTGGTTATTTCTGTGATATGAGTTTTACTGAATGACATGCCAACATCTTCCAGTTCATTTATTTGGGTGCTCTTAATACCTGGTTGTGACAGAGTGATTCAAAGCACCAAAGAGCATTATGACTCTTTCCATTTGGACATGCAATAATTCTTACTTCCCCCTCAACCCCCGATTTATGATGACAGCTATTCTCTATGACTGCTCCTGAGACTGCTGGTCAGCTGGAATCTGTTAGCTGGAAGCAAAGGCATGATAAATGCAGGAAACCTAGAGGGAAGCTTCCCTCTTCCTGTCTCAGACCTAGGTAGGCTGTGCCTTCTACCAGGAATGCAGCCTCAGCAATGGAGAGTGATATGGAATTGAGGAAGAGTTGAGGAGCAAGCAAGGGAGGGATTGGAAGCTCAGGCCTATTTCCAGATATAAGGGCAAAAAGAGAAGTCTTAGAGGTTTCCATACCAGACTTCTAGGACAGCAGAGTAAGGAGGCATCTGGATCAGGTCAAGTGGAGGGAGTTTCCAGGATGGCTCAGCACATTGAATGCTCGTTTTGTAGCCCTAGGGTCTGAGGATTGAATCCTGGCCTTGGTTTGTATGGACCCATATGCTAAACTGGGGTGTGCCCCCATATCAGTTCTTGCCAGGGCCCATGTGGGAGGCACCCAGCGTAGTTCCTGCCCTGCGCAGCCCTGCGCCCACCTGTGGAATGAAACTATATCGAAAACTAATGACGGGCAACTATGGAGACTGCTTCCCCCTCCTTCTCTCTGTCCCTCTCTGTCTGTCTCTGTCTGTCAAAAAACAATAAAAATAAATCTTAAAAAAAAAAACCAATGAAGTTCAAGTGGAGAAAACAGAATGCATTTATATGGAGCAACTTGAAGAAAGGCAACGTAATTTTTTCAAACTCAACTGATGTGAGTTAAAAATATATACATTCTTACAAATGTTTCTGTATCTTTGACACCAATGGGGGTAAAATATTTTCCTCAAAGGAAGTTTTTCCCACATGAAATAAATGAGTAGGAAAGATTTTATTTATTTATTTATTTATTTATCCATTTATTTATTTATTTAATATTTATTTATTTATTTATTTTTTGACGAGAGAGATAAGAGAGAGAGAGAGAAAGAGCGAGAGAGAGAGAGAGAGAGATACAGAGACAGAGAGAGAACTGAACTGGGGGAGCTCCCAGTTCAGCATATGG
>PVKE010012283.1:0-38608 GCA_004027555.1 Craseonycteris thonglongyai | reverse complement strand
ATTAAAAAAAAAAAAAAAAAAAGGTGGCTTAATTATAAAAGGATTCTTGCTTTTAGTAAAAATTTATAAGTACAGAAGAAGTGATCAAAATACTTGTTAATAAAATCATCAATGGTTCTACTGAATATGTTCATGAGTTTGTCATGTCTTTAAGAACATGCTAAATGAGGAAAGAGAAAAACAAAAGAATCAAAGATTTAATGGTTCAACTGCATTACAGTCATCCAGAAAAGTAATGAATATGAATCAATAGCAAATATTTTGGTTTGCAATATAACTTACATATAACTTCTGAGAAACATTTATATCACTTAAATATATTACCTAAAGACAGCTTGCTTCACATTTAAAAGAAGGATCAGCTTATATCATTTTTAGAAAGAATATCTTCTGATTGCCTTTTCCTTATTTTTTAGACCCATTTCTAACAAAAGAACATGTATTTTTGGCTGTGTCCATTATGTCGGAAGCACCTTAGGATTAAGGGCATTTTTTTGTTTCTCTAGGAGTGTAGGCAGTTGAGATGGAATACGTCCACCTTCCTCCTAGTCTGTTACCTGCTTGAGAGTGAGGGTCTTCGCCTTCTCCTTGGAGGTGCTCACCTCCCACACACACACCACGGTGCTCGTTCCGCCTGTGATGACCAGCTTGGGATTGGGGCAGATGGCACAGAGAATCTGGCCCCACTCAGACAAACACTCATACACAGTCACCGTCTGTAAAATAGAACAGATGAGATACACATGCTATCCAGTACTACACAGGTGTGGATCACAATCAGCACACTCAGTGAAGGAGAAGGATGTCTAGGCAGGCCCCTCATCGGCAAATACCTGTGAACCTGCTGGGCTGGTTTCAATTTCCCGACTTTTCCACTGAAGCTCTACTCTGAATGCCCCCACACCCCGCCCCACCTTGTATCTCCTAACTATAGTTGCTGCTAAAAACCATAAGGGGGGCGGGGGTCTCCAGTTTCTGCAGTCCAGAAAAATGAGGTTTAGACTTCTATGAACTCTGTGTGATGCCCTGTAAATTGCAGGGGGACAATCTGATACAAGGGTATGTTTGCTGTAGCCAGGTAAAAATATGAAAGGGAAGCGTGAGTGCTGCTTTTTAATGAGAACATGAACTAAGTAGAATTGTATTACAGTGCAATATACAGACTTACACAGACTATATCCCTTCTACATCAAGAGGAGGACTGTCAGGGAAACACAGGGTACTAAGAGATCACTACATACTGCCTCCCCCAAGAGAGACTTATGGGACTCAAAACAACAGCTGCTACTTCTTGGGGCTTTTCTGTCAGCCATTTAAGAAAACTGAAATGATAAATGGGCCAGATGGTGATGCCCCAAAAGCAGGCTCTTATTGTCAGATATGTTGACAACCCAGTTGGGTAGTATCTCTTGGAAGGAATTCTTTGAGAAGAAGGAAAACTGATAGCCCCCAAGACACAACTTTCCAAAAGAGGCTTGTTCTGCAGAAAACTTGCTCACTAACTCCTTTATCCTGGTCTGATGCAAAGAAGTTCTCCCTTCCTCTGGGCCTGGAGAAACAGCTGGCAAGCCAAGCCCTGGGCCTGTGTTCTCCCCACCCCCATGAAGTAAGATATGCAGACCACGAAACAGTGAGATGAAATGAGTGAGCAGGAAACGATGCACACCTTGTCTGACTCATAAGTTCCCAGCCGGCAGCTAAGGTCTGCGTAGCCCCAAGCAAAAGTTTTGTTCCAGGTCGGTGGGATAAGCACCTTATTCTGTTCTACTGCAAGAATACCTTTATCCGTACACACTATTTGTCCCACAGGCTCTTTGAGTTCTATAAAAAAACAAACAAATCAACAGGTTAAACTAGAGACAGGGAAAAAAACTGACTTTAATATTCCACAAGGGATGGGAAATATTTGTACAAATTAAGAATCTGGACACTCACATAAAACAGAGTGACCTGAGAGGTAGAGCTTGGCTTTTTGTTCTCACACAGCCCTGCTGGGTGGATGGACCCTGATTCTGCTGTTCTGCAGGGCGTTTCCACAGCCTTCCTGTCTCTGGGCACACAGGTTTAGCTCTGTCAGCAGGCCTGCCTGCTGGAGTGTCATAGACAAACCTTCACCCAGCCCTTAGTCTTGCTGCAGGAAGGCCATGACATTTCCCAAGGGGCTCGAACGCCCTGTTCTGTCCTAGAACGCTGCCCTCCACACCGATGCTCCCGAACCATAACCCGGAAGCAACCAGGGCTGGCACATGGCAGACTTGGGTAATGAGGCAAAATGACTGAGAGCTGGTAGCCAATCCAATCAGTCATACTTTGACACTCTAATATTTATATTTCTTTATGTGACAACTTCAAGACTTTGCAAAACACTTTTTCATTCTAAGAGGGGGGAAAATCAACTTGAAAAAGTACTTTTAGATAACTCATAATTATTAATTAGAAGATGGATGCTTTTAGTTGACATATTAAAAATGCAGTTTTCCTACTGTTATTCCTAAATTGGCAGAACAACATATAAATGAAGATGACAGAAGTTTCTCTACATATATAAAGTTGAGCTACAAGATTTGGTATTTTAGAGTTTTCACTATCTTATCAGGGTGTAGAAAGTGGTTTGTTTCATTTTCATTCAAAATCCAACAGGACAAAAACTGGAAAAGAAGGAAATCTAATGAGTACCATATTTTTCCAAGTATAAGGTGATAGTTTCGTCTAAAATTCTTTTTTTTTTTTATATCTTTTTATATTTTTATAGAGAGTAATTATTTTATCTTCAGTACATATTTATTTTAATTTTACTTTTGACAGATAGAGAGAGAGACAGAGGCAGAGAGAGCTAGAGAACCGAACTGTGGGAACTCCCCAGTTCAGCATGTGGGTCCGCCTGGGCCGGAGCCGGGATTCGATCCTCGGTCCTCGGGGCCTCAAAGCGAGCGCTCAACCCGCTGAGCCGTCCCGGCTTTCCCTCGTCTAAAATTCTTAGACCAAAAATTGGGGGTTGTCTTAAACATGGGAGTAGCACATGTATTGCTTTTTTTTAATGTTGGGCTAGAAAAGTAGGAGTTGTCATATACACGAGGGCATCTTACACATGGAAAAATATATTACTTGGTGATTTAACACAAAAATTATGGCACTTATTACAAATTACATTATTGTCAAAAAGCAAATTTGTTATTGCTCAACCACGATTATAAAATACCACAGAATCATGGATCAGAAGTTTATTTCCCATCATGTTACCTTTTACAGGTGTTAGAGAAGGCCTCAGGTTGTCTAGATGATGGAAAAAGATTTTGTCACTCATAGACCCTGGCGGGATGGAGATTCCTGTACTGTCCCCATTGAGTCGACTCCTCACTCGCTTTGGTGGATGAGGTTTTTTAAATAACTGGTATGAGAAAAGATGGCACATTTTATACAAAAGCTAATACTTATTAAGCCCTTTATATGACAGGTATCACGTTTTTATTTTACGTAAGCTTCATATTAACCACCAGGTACTGTATTACAGCCTTTTATATTTGGGGAAAAAAATTCAGTGAGGCTCAGGAGGTTACCACAGACCTCACATCTTAGTAAGTAGGGAACAGGGCTATGATCCTCAATGAGTTATCATCATACTACAGTGATTTTATGGTAACTTTTCAAAAGTCAATCTACTCAAACTACAGTTGACTGACCATTATTTTCCAGTAATGTTTAAAAATTAACTAATTCTTTATAGCTCAGCACCATTCTGTGCCACTGAGGGCAGGGAGGCTGTCTCACTGGCCGATTTCCGGCTCCCACATGGCCTTTCTCTAGGTGGCTTCATTTTGGTCTCTTTTAGGTGTTACCAATTTGCTGAAAGTGTGACCCCTGCTGCTTTTTACTTTGTGATGTTGCAAAGAAAAAAAACAACAACTAAAGAAAATCTTTGGCATCTCTGTTTAGTATTTTTACAGGATTAAAAATGATTAATGTATACTTAAGATTACTATTTTTCAAATACTGTTCATCTTAAAAATAGGCATTGAGTCATTTCTGTCAGAAAAGTAATGTTTGAGGAAGATATTTGGAAAACCTTAAATAAAATGAGATTTAAGATGAATACATCATCATCACACTTGGTGAACTGACATTCTGAATTTTCAGAAAAAACAAACAAAAATTGCTTTGTACTGAAGAAGATATACATTTTAGACTCCCATACATAATGTTCCTACTTTATTTTCTACAGGGGCATAGTATGAGTTCTGTTTTTTCTATAAACGTTAATAAGGACACAAGATTCTGAAATTATATACAAAGACCTACACACTTTAAAGCATGTTCATGAATGAACATTTGCTGAAGAACTTTTATATAAGGACCTAAGGACAGAGCAGAGCCAGGGAAGGGTATATAAAGAGGTATGAAAAAAAAAAAAAAAAAGAGGTATGGATATGCTGACCATGAAACTTAGATTTTCCTAGGATTACTATACTCAGCAGCCCTCTTCATTAGTCACTGGAATGTCCTAGAAATATAATATTATCCAGACTCCATCTCCCAGAGGGCTTGCCTCATTCTCAAAAGGGTAACAAAAATCCTGCTATAATATATATGTTTTGATTTTTTGGTTCAGAATATTTTCCCCAAAGGGTATGAAACATGGTTTCTGCACATGTAACCCTAAGGGAAATAAACAAAAAAAAAGGTTTAACTGAGATTCTTCAACTGTGATTAGTGTTCTTACAAGAATTTCACTTTAAAAGTAAACATGATTCCTTCCTCGGGGGATCAGACAGCGCTGTGGACAGTTGCAGTTACTGGATGTCCCGCTGTCTATTACAGAATTTCCACATACAAAGACTTGCCATTGTTTTGTGTGTTCCCAAATGTCAACCCTGGACGCCTCAAAGTTGGTTAACCTACAAAAAGGGAGTCCAGAAGAGATATTTAAAGTAAGAACAGAGGATAGCCAGGGTCAAGGTGTAGAGGTCGGAAAAAATGGGTGGTCTGAATGGCCCAGCAAAGCTTTCTCCACAGTCCTGGTTACTCTTGGTGTATCCTGATCTTCGGGTGTGCCCTGGGCAATGGGGAGGAAAGGGGTGGAGTCTCTCCACAGAGATTTGCTCATTACTGAAGGTGGTTAGAGAATTGGTGGTCAGAGGATGCTGGTCCTACCAGGCATTCCCAAGCAGGTAGTCTCACAATCATAGCATTTGTCACATCTCTCTAATCCAAACCACCACTGTTTCCTGAACTACTTAGGACCAGAGCTTCCTAGGTGGTCTTCTGCTCCTAGTTTGGCTCCGTACAGAGTGTGTGTGTGCATGTGTGTGCGAGTATGAGATGTCTTCCCTGCTTACAGTCAACACTGGCTTCCTTCTGGCCTCAGGACAAAACCCCATCGTAATGCATACTGTGGCCCCGGCCCTGCCTGCTTCCCTGACTGTGCTCGTCCTAGCCTCCTGCTGGTTCTGGTGCAGGTGCAGGAAAGCATAACCTGCATGAGTTTATGAGGGAAAATTCTCTGAACAACAAAATTTCTATTTATCTGGATGTAAAAGGGAGGAGAGTCCAATAATCTAGGAACTTAATGGGTGATATTTATGATTCTGTACTAAAAAATTTAGTCTAAACTTACCTATATGGTTTTTGATTATCTAAAGAAATATTACAGAGCTTAAGAAAATGAAGCAGAGAACATTGATAAGTACATCCGTACCTGTTTTGGGATCTGACCAAAGTTATTAATGAACCCTATGGTGGCTGTCTCTTTCAGTGGGTCATTTATGTTGTAGATATCCACCTGACCCTCATAAAACAGATGATGGAAAACATTTACAGCTTCCACTGCAGAAGGGCCTTGCTGTTTGTAGCCAAAGATCAAGTCAATCCACTCATGCAGATGGGCACTCACATAATCACATTCCAAAGCCTGTAATTTCAAACACAGGTTCAGTTACTGGCTGACATTTATTACTTTCTCAGAAAGTCAAAGAATTGGCCAGTGGGCAACAGGAACTAAAATAACTAAAAATCATAAAAACATATTAGTAACTTGACCACATGGGAGATAGATATATTGCTCAAGATCTTCTCTGTATTGCCGTTAATGACCCAATGAAATGCAAGTTCAACTGCAAAGTGTTCTCCCATTACCTCGCGGTGGACTCTGATGAATTCTCGTGGGTCCCCTTTTGCCCAGGGTGGAAGGATAACATCTCCAAGCTTGGTGCCATTTTGTTTACAGCCTGTACAGTTGGATACATTAAGCAGAAAATGAAAAAATGTGGTAGTAATTTCATATTAAAGTAACAGAGACATAGTGGGTTTAGATTCATTACCAGAACTATGAAATTTTACCACCAGAAAGGATGCTCAGCCATCATCTACTCTGGTCTTTTCCTAAGACTGCTCTTCTGTGCACTTCCTCAGAGAGATTTGTTAAATGTGAGTAAAACTGAGGGGACTTCATGGTCAAATGATTTCAGGAAATGCTGAGTTATGCAAAGTTAAACATGTTTCTTTCCTGCAAAACACCTCAGAGGCATTGCTCTTCTCTTGGAGAGATATGAGATGCAAAATTTCTGAAATTTAATTGACTGTAGGGCTCCTTAATGAAACATTTTATGGGGCTACTGTTTTGCATTTTGGAAAAACCCTTCAAATCCAATCCCCTTAGAATAGGTCATTTGGAAGACGATTAACAATTTCTTTAAACTCTTATTATTTTTTTTAGGCATTTCCAGAATGCTTAAAGATCGGTGAGTCATTAGCAGTTAGCCAATACTAATTTCTTGTCTTAATGTTTTGACAGATTTTTGCCTGTTCACATGGAAGGGGTTATTGAAAGAAAACCTAACTCCCGGGTCACTTTAAGTTTGAATGCTCTCTTCACTTAAGAGGAAATGAAAGCACTACTGTCTCCTAGAAATATTTGGAATACATGTGGTTTCTCATTAAGAAAAAAATAAAATCTGAAACATAGCTTTTTGCTGTTTGTATATCATTTAAAAGAAAAAAAAACACCAAAACATTTAGAAGGACGATGGGGCTACTTGGCAGAAACAAAAATACCAAGTTGTGATAATGCATAGCAGGAGATATTTATTCCATGTGTTTTTGTCATCTTACTGTTTTATTAAAATAATGTATTCTGTTATTTTAAGTCATAGCCAGCTACTTTCTAAAATATTAAAGAAAACATTTGCTATGAAATTTGTCCATGACAAAAACACATTAAATGGGACTGACAACTAAGAAAAGAGGTTCTTTTTCTCCTTTATTTTTTGAAACACCAATCAATTAACTTTAGCTTATAGTTTTCTCCTAGGTACAAAATCAGATGACCACTGTAAAAAAAAATTGCTCTATAAACAATAATGCTGACTTACTAGCTTAACAGCAGTTGGTTAGATAAATATTTGTATTAAAAATTCTCAGAGAAGTGCAATTGTTCAAATTTTAAAATACAAAGAAAGTTCCAAGTAAAGGCCAATAAAAATATTTCCCTTAGAAACAATCTTGTTTCATCATTGTTATTTGATAGCTTATTTACAATGTGATATTAAGTGAGAGTTACAAAAATCAGTTTATTGTATAAAGGAATGTCTTGATTTTGTTGGAAAAATTGCCTTAGGACTTAAGAAAGAATAAATTAATCGCTATTACAATCCCCCTCTCCTCTTTTATGCCCACATTCCAGTTCCCTTGAAATGCTCCCCAGATTTAACTTTATTTATTTACTTATTTTTTTAAGATTTACTTTATTTCTTTTGACAGAGACAGAGTGAGACAGAGAGAGACAGAGAAAGACAGAGAATGGGGTGGGTCCAGGGCAGTCTCCATAGTTGTACATCATCAATTTTCGACATGGTTTTGTTCCACACAGGAGGGCAGGGGCTGTTCAGGGCGGGAACTGGGCTGGGGGCCTCCCGCATGGGAAGCACACCACAGTTCAGCATATGGGTCTGCACTGGACAGGGCCAGGATTCGATCCTTGGTCCCAAAGGTTGCAAGGAGAGCGCTTAACCCATTGGGCCATTCCAGCTTCCCCCAGGTCTAACTTTTTGATAAGAAGAAAGTAGTAATTCCCAGGCTATTCAAGATATAATCTACTTTTCAAAAATTTGTTGATAATCCCCAAATTATTATGTGATATAACTGTATTTGATCAGCACTTTCTGCACATTTAAAATCTCATCGAAAGGAAACACAGTCTTTAGTAAACTCTTGGTCTAATTCTGCCAACTGCAGCTCAGCTCCATGTATGTGCAAGGGTGTGAGGACAGGAAGACCAGGAGTGAATGTTACTCATTCCAGAAGTAGGGGAAAAAAACCTCCAATTTTTCTTTTTAAACCATTTACTATCTTTGGGTAGAGAGGCAAACAGTGTTTTATCGTTTTCCTTTTATTGAGGTAAAAGTCACATAACATAAAATCAACCATTTTAGAGTAAACAATTCAATGGCATTTAGTATATTAACAATGTTGTGCATCCATTACTTCTCTCTGGTCTCAAAACATTTTTATTACCCCTTGAAGAAATCTTGTACCCGTTAAGTAGTTGCTCCCCATTCCTCACAGCCTGCTGTCCCTGGTAACCACTAAGTCTGGATATTTCATATAAATGGAATCATACATTATGTGTCCTTCTCAGTCCGGCTTCTTTCACTTAGCATAATGTTTTTGAGGCTCATCCATGTTGCAGCATTTATTAGAACTTCACACTTAATGGCTGAATAATATTCCATTATGCATAGTCTACAATTTGTTTATCCATTGACAGACATGTGGGCTGTTTCTACTAGTTGGTTACTGCACACAGTGCTGCTATGAACATGTGGGTACATGTTTGACTCTGTTTTCAGTTCTTTTGGACATAGACCTCAGAGTGTAACTGCTGGGTCATATGGTAATTCTATGTTAATAACTTACGGAACTACACTACTAACTGCTTCCCACAGTAGCTGAATTATTTTACATTCCCATCAACAATGTACAAGGGTTCTAATTTCTCCACATCCTTGCCATTCTTATTATTTTCTGTTTGTGTGGGATTTTTCCCCATTATAAGCCATACTTATATATAAAGTGGCACCTCACTGGGGTTTTGATTTTCATTTCCCTAATGACTAACGATGTTGAGCATCTTTCATATATGTGTACTTATTGGCCATTTGTATAATTCTTTGGAAACATGTCTATTCAGGTTCTTTGCCCATTTTTAAATCGAGTTCTTTATCTTTTTGTTGTTGAGTGGTAAGAGTTCTTTATATTCTCGATACTAGACACATAAGATATATCATTTGCAAATATTTTCTCCCATTCTGAAGGCTTTTTCACTTTCTGCATAATGCCATTGGGTACAGAAGTTTTGAATCTTGACCAATTCCAATTTATCTTTTTTTGTTTTTGTTGCTTGTGCTTTTGCTATCTTATCTGAGAATCCACTGCCAAATACAAAATCATAAAGATTTAACCCTATGTTTTCATCTGAGTGTTTTATGGCTTTAGCCCTTATATGCAAATAGTGTTTTCAAACTATAATTTCATGGAGAGATGATTTGTTATGAAGGCAAGCATGACAAAGATACATGACCCTTCTTTTATTTACTTATTTAAAAGTGGAACATTTGATTGGGTTTGTAAATAGTCTGGCTAGAACATCCTTGCAACAGAGGTTATTATAACAGATCCAGTGTTTCTAGAAGGTTGTGGGTATCTCATTCTTTCTGCACCTCTCTATTTTTGTCTCTTTGAAAGTGGTGTCCCTAGGGAAGAGAGTATACTCTCCAAAGGTGAATAATAAATGAATATAATAAAATACTAATGTGCATCTATATTCAAATGCTGTGTATGTATTTCTTGTTTTTACTTGTTTGCCATGTATTCTGTTCTTCTCAGGAACCATCGCTCTCTCCAACTCTAAGTCCTAGAACTTGGTATCCTTAGTTGCTCAAGGGTGAGCTCTAGGCCTGATCAGGAGTAATGAGACTCAAATTCAGGACTTTTGCTGGGGCGATAGAGAGAGTATTATCTTTCCCATTGGACCTGAAGCTCTGATTTCATAATGTTAGGATGCATAAATAAGTAAAAATCATTATTAAAAAATTTAAAAAAACCCAATAACTTGAATGTATTAGATATGAATAGTTCTCTGAATTTTCTGTTAATAAAATGTTTTGAGGTAGTATAGTAATGATTTATATGTTGAACTCTTAAGTATAGTATAAAATATGGGGTACAAAAACCTATGAGATAGAACAATATCTGGTAGAAATATCCCACAATGGAAACAATGGAATTTTGATATGTTTTAAAAGAAATTCCCAGAAATAAAGATCAGCAAATTGTGTTCCAAGAAACTGTAACCAAAGTCAAATCAACTTCCTGTAACTGCTAGACAACATACAGGGAACAGAGTACTGATGAAATTTCTCTCCTTTTTATAAATGTTGATTTGGCCCTGTTTTTCTAGAAAATAGTACCCTAACAGGATAAAGAAAAGGAACTTACTTAAAGTTCTTCTAAAATTCTAATTTTTAAAACGTATTAGCATATAAGCTAAGGGTGCCTCAAGCAATACAGAAGATTAAAACAATACATGAAAAATTGGGATACACCACTCTTGGCTATTAATGGGCTTTGCAAAATTTTCAAATAAATTTTTACCACACCTTCATTTTCACTGAAATAACAGTAATCTGACCATTCAATGAAATTTGTTTCAATTTCTGTTTCCCAGATACGAGGTTTAAAACAGCTATTTTTCTCTTTTTATGTAATAACATATACCCAATTATAGTGAATAGCAGCAGCAGCTGAAAGTATTAATATAAGGGAAAGTATTAATATAAAGACATCTTGTCAGTGTGTACTGCAGACAATCTTCAGAAAAGTGACTTATTTCTATCAGTCTCTTCCTGGCCAGTATTTCTAAGATCATTCCATAGCTCTACGTACCGAGATCAAAGTTGTTGGAATTGAACAGGAATTCCGGTAAGTAGAAGAACTCAGGGATCAGTTCCTTTACATCTGCCATGTTGTGCTTCGATGCTGAATACCAGGCCTCGCGCACACTGTGAAACATCCGGTCAGCCAGGTCAAAGTGGCCTCCCTGTGTGCAGAGTGAGGAACCACCTCTCTGTTAGAGAACCATTCCCACTTCACACACTCAAAGGCTTGAAAACACCAAGTAAATATGTTTGGTGACATGTCCATTTCTCATCATCTCATATCAAATACACAAGATTTTAAATGATCACAGAAAGAAAATTAATCTACTTCTCTTTGGATTACTCTTTGCAAAGGGTGCTTAGTGTATCTGTTTTGTAATCGCAGTGAAACTCAAATATAAAAACTTTAATAAGCCATTTAAAATTTAAGTTTTTAGAGAGAGGCAAGACTAGAAGGAATATGAGTTCTATCAGTTTGATGATCCTCTTAAAAAGATTTAATGTAGTCATCTACAGTTGGAGACAATCAAGTTATATATATATGTGTTTGACTAATTTCTTTAATTAACATGACATTCAAGTTTTCATACCAATGAGAAATGGAGAACTAAGAAGGTGATCAGAAAGATACAGCTTGATAAAACAAATTAAAATAGAAATGGGATTTCTTTTGCTTACAGTCTCACAGATACACCACCCTCTTCCTCAATCAAACTCCCTATTCTGTGTTTTAAGTAAACATAGATTATTAGTTTTTATGACGAAGTTCACCAAGGGAAAACGACAAAGTCCATACAATGGCTATCAAGCCCTGCTACAATTTTGGCCTGTAACCTCTGACCTCATCCTCCATGACTTTCCCCCACACTTACTGTGCTCTAGACACATTGGCCTCCTTCCTGTTCCTCAAACATCTCAGGCAGACACTCACTTAGGACCCTCATAGGAGATGTTCCCTCTGCCCGGAACACACTTTCTTCAGATACTGGCATGCGTTACTCCCTCATCTCATTCAAGGTTTTGTTCAAATGTCATCTTTTCAAGAAGACCTACTCTGACTACTCATTAAAACTGCATTGTGACCCCCTCCTCATCCCATTGATATAGTTCCCATCCTCCTTTCCCTAATCCACATTTTTTGATAGTATTTATCACATTCTAGAACATATGACAATATATTTATTTTGTTTGTCTGTCTCCCTCAACCAAAATATATAAGCTCCACAAGGCAGGGTTTTGTCTTTATTACTGATATCCTCCAAGCACTTACAATAATGCTTGAATAAATAAAAGAGAACATAGAGAAAAGCAATCATAATAAAGAAGACATTAAAAAAGGCTATATTACTCTTTTTAAATTGTTGTTGAATATAACCAGTTAAGGCTGAATTCCACATACATGACTGGAAAGCATATGCTTCCTGCTTATTTGACTAAAGGACCCTGGTACTTGCTTATTGTAAATGAATTTTGGTTTATTCATCAATTTTGGTACAGCAAAATTTCACTTTAATCATATTTGACTGCTTTGGTGACTGAAACTTCATAGTTTTTCTTGTAAGGCAAGATGACTTTTTTTTTTTTTTAAGCAACAATTTTAAATAGAAAAAAGGTTTCTATAAAAATGGCAAAGTTCTTAATTTAGAGTTTTACCTGCAGCCTTAAGAATATCTGTGTGAAAGGCTCCATTCTTACTAGGTATGAAGCCACAATCATTGCAGATGAATAGTGGGTCCCATAATGGTAGGCTGGCGTTTCTCCTGTTCAAGAAAATGAAAAAGTCCACATAGCAAATACTGTTAGGTTCAGGTTTTCCTTTTTTCCTTAGTTTGTTTTGCTTGTTTACAGTGGATATATGATAAACATTAAACATAATAAATAATAAGTAAACTGGACAGTGTTTCAGAAAGTAGTCAATTTTGCTTTTGAAATGTGAAAGGGTTCCAAAAAGTACTTCAATAAAATTAAAAGAAAGTCAATAATGAAAATGTAGTTCCTGACCTAAATATGATTCAAAATAAAGGCACCTTATGATGAGAAATTTCTGCCCTATACAAAGCAGACTTACTGAGTTTTCTGCCAATACCTCACCGGCTACCTAAAAAATCCCCACTAAGCACAGCTATCAATGGCATGCAAACCCAATTTTCTATTCTGACAGCTGTATAGATGTGTGTACCGGTATGTATAATAGATAAAGATGCAATGACAAAAGAGCAATTTGGGGAAAGATGCAAGGATGTCAGTCTACTAAATAATGGCTGTTTACTGAATTTAGGTACAAAGTCTAATGACAAGAAAAGCTACTTACCATTAGGATCTTCCCAGTCTTTATACCGCTTCTTATATTGAGCTAATCGTTCATCTGTCTGTGCTCCCATCGGCTTTGCCAGGTTTCTAAATGTCTTAGGGTTAGTAAGATCTACCTCCTAAAATATAAAACAAAACCCAATTTCACAAAACTATACACCCTCTATTCTCACCAATGTAGATAGAGTGGCTATAGCAAACAATGATGATTTATAAATGTGCTATCTGAGATCACAATGGCAGAATTGAACTCCAAAACAATGCTACCGGTATGTACCTTATGGCTATTCATTCGTACTTAACAGACAGGCACATGGCAGTGTGTTAAATGATTCAGTTTGAAGACAACTGCTTTGGAAACTAAGTGTTCACAGAGGAAGTCCCTCAGGATCCACGTGTCATGTGGGGATGAGCAGAAGAGGGAAAAATCTTTCCATCTTGGCAAGGACATAGCAGGGGACCGTGGACACAAAAGCTCCAATTCATTGTTATCTTCCCTCACCCAAGTGACTGGAGGATCAGATCTCCTTTCTGTTCTCTTCCCCATCTCCAGTTTCACTCTAACTTCACCTCTGAGTATTTCCTTCTTAGGGATGGTTGGGAAGTAAAATAAAGTAGAGCACTCAGTAATTCATTCAAGTAACTTCCAAATGACATGGAGTCTTTCAGTCTACCGGAGATTATTTTAAAAGCTCATCTCTAGCTGACCTAATTCAGATATTTAAAAGGAGACCAAAACTTACCTCTTGAGGGTTTTAGGTGTAGAAATTTGAAATATGTATCCATGGGATATTTAATTTGTGTCCTTTTACAAGGCATCATGACTAACAAATTTTGCCAAACTTGCATTTGAGCAGGAGAAACTAATTCACATTTGTGAATATAAGTCAAGTTAGTACAATTTGTCTCTTCAAAACCTTTATGCAAAATAATATTAATACTTCTTTGGTTGGTTCAACAAACATGGAAGTGTAAACTAAGTACCAGACACTGTTCTATAGGTTGGCAGTTCAGAGATACATAAGTTAAGTCTTTGTGCTCAAGGACCTCACAGTTGAGTAGTTTCAGACACAAATCATGATAACAGGCTACACAGGTTCAAGGCAGTGTGCGAATAGAAGAAGGAAGAGGAGAGACAGAACAGAAGGTTCCCGAGGCAAGGCTTGAGTGTGCCTTGCAAGGTGAAGTGGAGCTAGCCAGGTGACTGAGCAAGAGAAGCTGTGCATGGGCACTAGGGAGAATTCCACACTGGGAGGGCAGTGCATGCAGAGTTACTGAGAGTTACGACAGGCATCAGATGAATAGGGTGGCCAAAAGAGCAGTCCTGGGGAGACCTGAGAAATAGATATGTAGGAGCTACTTTGTAAACAATGAGGTACAGAGGTTTTTCCATTTTCTCCAAATTGTGATGATTCACTGAATCAGTTAAAACAGAGGGATGACTCAATTAGATTTGTGTTTCTGAAACTGGCTGCAGTGTAGAGAACACAGTGATATCCACCAGTGGATACAAATTAATTAGCAAATAGATATTATTAATTTCTACCCACAAATTTGGTCAATTAGCTATACTTTGTACAAGTCCAAGCTAAAACTCTTCTCATCTTGGAAAAGATGCCTGCTGAGAACTTCAAACTATAAAGCACATAAAACATTTGAGCAAGTGCAGTATTTTTAATTACTTTTGCAAATGTGTTCCACTTACACAAAATGATTTGAGATTTACCTCTGAGTCGTAATCTGCAAGGATCCAAGGAAACACAGGATACTGCATGAGATCATTGTATGATCTGCCAGCCAAAGTGTTCAAGTGCATCAAATACTGGAAGTTACTGATTTCACCTCTCTTGAAAAAGATAAATAAAGATTCATTTCAGAGCAATCAATTATCTTCACCATGTTCAATTTTTTAAATTTTATATGCTAAATGAGGTAAAGAACAGTTTCTTTCTTACAGATTTCAGAACATCAAATCTATTCTAAAAAGAAAATAAAACATTTTTCTAGGGTACATATTTTATGGATTATTAAAGTGCCTTTAACTGTATGACTTATACCACCTAACTATAAATTACAAAGCAAGCTCATATTTTCATTAAGTTTACCTCCCATCTCTGAGTCACAGACTTCTCTCCAACCAAGGTGCTAAGCAACCCCGATCTGAAAACAATAAATAATTAAATTGTAGGCAATATAATTTTAAATCTGAGTAACTATAAAATTGACAAATTTAAGTCACCTGGTCCAGGAATTTTTCAAACCATGGAAGGCCACATAGGTCATGAAATCAGTTAAGTGGGTTGCTATCAGCATTTTAAAATAAGAAATAGGGGAAGCTGGGATGGCTCAGCAGGTTGAGCGCTCACTTTGAAGCCCCGGGGACCGAGGATCGAATCCCGGCCCTGGCCCATGCGGACCCACATGCTGAACTGGGGTGAGCCCTCAGTTCAGTTCTTGGTGGGGCCTATGAGGGAGGCTCCCGGCCCAGTTCCTGCCCTGCGCAGCCCCGCGCCCACCTGTGGAGTGAAACTATATGGAAAACCTAATGTTGTCAACTATGGAGACTGCTCTGGCCCTTTCCCTTCCCTCTGTCTCTCTCTGTTTCTCTCTGTCAAAAATCAATAAAATGTTAAAAAAAAATTTTTTATAAAATAAGAAATAACATGGAATCAAACAGAAGGAAACAAAATAGGAAGGCATCACTTACAGTGAGGGAAAGTATTTTCCATAAATTTTGTTTTAGTGTTTGTAACTCAGTTTGTGTCTTGGGATGCAACAAAGTACATATTCTTTTACTGTGGGTTATGGCAAAAGAGGGTGAAAAATATTGATCTAGTCCAACCTTTTACAATAATCCCTACATAAATGGATTTAAAGACATTAAACTGGAATAACTAAAATTGTATACAATATTTTGTATGTAATAGGGGCACAGCATGTTTCCTAAAAGAGATGTTGAAAAGTGAATGAAAATATGAATATTTTATGACAGGAAAGTCATTGCTATTTAGGGCGTTTAAAATTATGGACTGTTTCTGAAAACAGACTTCCTAGAATGCTATAAAACTGTTCTTAAGGTTTAACAGACTTATAGCTTTGATAATTAATATTTGGAAGATTATGAATTGGTCACTGAACCAGTAGAAAAGCAATTAACTATTCATTTTATTGTCTGAAGGGAAATTAATAGATTTGTACACCTTAGTTCACAAAGATATCTGGCTCAATAGTACAGACAGCACTTTGCACTTCTAGATAAATTTTTTCCATCAGGCAAATTGAATGTACAGGACACTCTCCCTGGAAAAAGAGCTATGATCGTGCCTCAACTTTAGAAGAAAGGGAATGATTGAAATGAAGATTAAAGTTGAAAATAAATTTTTGCTTCTTGCCTTAGAGCTTTCAAAAAGTTCTTTAAGCAATGCCAATTCAGCACAGAAGGGAGGAAAAACAATGTAATAACAGGCTGAAGATTATCTAGGTAGGCAAAAGTACTAGCAATTTGATTATAAGCTGAAAAAGGCTCGATGTGCTCTTCAAGAGCTTTTTGCTTCCTGTATTTATCTTAACAACACAAATGATTAGGAACAGAACATTTTTCTGAGGTTAACAAAAGTTTTTACTTAGCTTCTATATTTGCTAAATCTCAGCTAAAGAAAAATAAAAGCAACTTAAAGAGAAATGCACAAATTTAACATATATAGATGAATACAAACTGGAATCAAATTTTATTTACAAATGACAAATTCCCCAGGAAACTTTTTAGTCATTTAATAATTAGTTTGTAGCCCAAAGGCACTGCTTCTTTTCCAGTGGCTTATAAAGGGCTACTAGTTCCTGAGTGACTATAAATGGAGCTGGATTATATGAATTCTTATCACCCAGAAGAACTTTCTAAGTAAAAGCAGCTGAAAAAAGCACATAGGAGCCATGAATAGGTCTGAACACACAAAAGCAGAAGTTTAAATTTAAATGTCAAAAACAAGATTAAGAGGAACACTGGGCAACTTGCAATAAATATGACAAACATAGAAGTAA
The DNA here is from genome assembly GCA_004027555.1 of Craseonycteris thonglongyai. Taxonomy (NCBI): domain Eukaryota; kingdom Metazoa; phylum Chordata; class Mammalia; order Chiroptera; family Craseonycteridae; genus Craseonycteris; species Craseonycteris thonglongyai. Next base: position 21,332 of record PVKE010012283.1, on the reverse strand, counting down.
TACATTATTATAGAAAAATCCCATACAAATTGCTAATAAGAACTCAGGTGCCACAGGTTAATTATTTAACTATTGTAGTGGTCGTTCCATAATACAGGAGACTCAGTTAACTGGCACCCACAGGCATTGGCAAATGCTGGATAAATGTAAGTAGACCCTCTATTACCTGGAGTTGCAGTTAATGGAGAGTTGTGTGTATGTGTGTGTATAAAATCACTATATTGTATACCTGATATAATGTCCTATATATAATATAATGTCATATGTCAATTATATCTTAATTAAAAGAAAAAATCAAGCCACTACCCACAATAACAAAAAGAAACTCAGAAAAAAAATAGGCCAAAGCTATGGATAACGCACAAATGATAATATTAAATGGCTAAGAAACATATGCAGGGCCCAGGATTATTATTAATAAAAAAATGCACATTTAAAAACTAAGAAAGCATTTTGTAAAATCAGGAAGAATTATAAAAAATATAAAAAGTTGACATGCATCTTATGGAGATAAGCAAACTTATCCACTAATAGTGGAATATAAACATGTATAATTTTTATGAGAATCAAGCTGGCTTTGTGTATTGCGAATGTTCAAATTCATACAATCTATTTTACTAAGGGGACTTTTAATGAGGAATCACATTTGCATTATTATAAAAAAGAGCTGATAAAGATGAAATATCCAAAAATAAAAGAATGTTTTATATATATGATGCATAGATAGCAAATACTATATAAGTAATGTTTCCAAATAATTTTTTTTTAAGTAGGGGTGAGTATTTACGTACCACACTGAATGGAAGAAGTAGATTAGAAATCTGTATTTACACTATAAACTCAATTATGTACATAGAATACACGCATGATTAAAAAAACTTTATCCCAGTTCAGTTCTCTCTCTGTCTCTGTATCTCTCTCTCTCTCTGTCAAAAACAATAAATAAATTAAAAAAAAAGAGTTTATCAAATGAAGCACAAATTAAAAAAAAAAAACCCCAAAAAAACTTTAAGGTGGGTGGGAGAGATGGGTGGGGGGGAGTAGAGATGGGGAATCAAACATACAGTGATGGAAAGTGAGCTGATTCTGGGTGGTGAGCACATAATGTGATGTATAGACAATGTAATGTAGAATTGTACACCTGGAAACAATGTAATTGATATCAATTAATGTCACCCCAATAAATTTAACAACAACAACAACAACAAAAAATAATCTCTAAAGCAACTAAGTGATGAAATTGTGAACACTATGTAAAAATAAAAAAGAATACAAAAATGTGAATACTCTTTGACATGAGTGGTCATGCATACTTTCTTTTTTTCTTTTAGCTTTCAGTATTTAAAACATCTTGTACAATCACCAGGAGGGGAGAACACTCATCAAAAATATTAAATACAGTAATACTATCCAGATACAAACCGTTCTTATTTCACTATTAGACTATAATGCAAGAAGAAAGCAACCTACCCCTGCTCCACACTTGTGTTTGGTCGTTGCCCAGACACAGACTCTGAACTGTCAGTTAGAGACGGCACTACAGCCAAAAACCTGAAAAATGTAAAAATAGCATAAAGTTGGAAATAAAGTCTCCATCAGGATCTAATGAGCACTCAAAAAAGGATAGATGATTCATTTAGATCTTAATTGTTGCATTTGCCTCTCCATTATTCAGTAAATGGCAGGCAAAGGAAATACATAATTGTTAGAACACTCTGTAACAGGAAAGGGTCAGATCCAAAAGCCAAACACAAAGGTTCACAGCAAAACCTATCATTTTGGATTTTTGCATATGCTGCCATCTTACTGGAAGAAAAGGCCTTGAAACACTGATTCACAGAAACTGAGTCAACTTAATGAAGTCCTAAAGAGTGATTAACAGCTAAATATGCACATGGCAGCAAGTAATGACAGCTAAACAACATCTCTAAACAAATGATGACACAAAAAGATAAGAACCTTTATGTGACACTGTTACAATTTTTTTCAGAGTTGCTTACAATGTCAACATAAAATTTTTAAAGGCAAAAGAGTATTATGCACAAATTCTTAAAAAAGATTTGGACCTTGAACTTGGCATATACAGAGAAATTACTCAAAGGAAAACTCATCTCTTTGTAATGGAATCTAGTTATGAAAAGCAAATAATTTCCTAGCATGGAAAATAGTATAGCCTTTAGAGATTAATAAGACAGATAACTAAAATTTCAGTTACTTTACTTAGTTCTTCCTATATGTGAAGGGAGTTTTGGATTACCAATCAACACACACAGTTACTTTATTTGAAAAGCCACTCTCATTCTCATGTGCTCACAGGGAATATTACTGTACGGCAATGATAAGCAATGTTGCCTGGTATTAGCTGTTCCTCATGGAAGTAAACTGAAATGTAAAACTTCCCTTATCAGAGGGCTTACAGGATCTACACCACCCTTCGAATAATAAGAGAAGGCTCTCATATCTATGTAATCAGTTCATACAAGCCTTATTATTCATAAATCCAAAAGAAATATCTTCAAATACCATGTATATGTACTATTTTTCTTTTTCAAAGTAAACTTTAAAAATAAAATATGGTTATAGTAGATTAACTGCTTTATTTGGCTGTGTGAGGTTTTCAAGGATGAAGGTATCTAACATCCCTTCTAAGGCCAGATGGGGAAAGTCATATGAATGTAAATTCTAAGGGAATTCAGTCTCCATATTAAATAGAAAGGCATGACATTATCTTCTTTTTTGTAACTATGAAGAAATCTTATTTGTTACCAGAAGGAAAAATGGCATTTCACAATAAAATAGCATCATTTAAAGTTTGTTAGAATAATCATGTTTCAAGAGGTTGGAAAAAATAAAACAAACATTTTCTTCAAAGAAGTTAATTCACTGATCTAAATTCTAGATTTTTAAAAACTAGCAGAACTGGTACTAGTTTATCTTCCATCTCTTCCCATGATAGCATTACAAAGTATTCTTAATAAACAGTACCTTTGATAGACTTTATTTCTAATTCCTTTCTGAAAAGCAAGGAGGTAATTCCGTCCATCTCCAGAGAAAACTTCCACAGCAATAGGCTGAAATGATCAGAGAAAACATTAAGAAAAACTCAAATAAGGTTACATATTAACTTTTTTTACTATGAATTTCTACAATGTTGAAGAAGTTAACTTGTTGACAAAGATTACTTTTATAGTTATGAATTCCCAGCAGACTAAACTACTATATAATTATACTATATAATATAAAATAAAGACAGCCAATTTGTTCTGAATTTATTGCGTTTGTTTCTAAAATCTTTAATGGTAAAATAAAGTAATTACAAAATAATAATTTTGTAAATTAATAGTGAGGATGTAATTTTTCCACTAAAAGACAATTATAGTATTAATTTGGAGAGCTATAGGGAAAGATAACTCAAATCTTAGGTTGTGTTTAAAAAAAAAAAGAAGAGATGTATTATACAGAGTTATGCACCCATGTGACATGAGTTTGTTTATCATATAACCAAATCTAAGGAATAATCTAACTAATACTATAAGGGATAATGCAGATCCTATAGAGAATTTTCATGACATGTATCAGTTTTAAAATATATCCTCTGAATAAAGGAACATGACAAAACACTTAGTATTAAATCAACTCACCTGCAGGAGATACCGCCTTTTATGTACCTCCTTGATATCTTCATATGCAAAAATGCTACATGTTCTCTTGAGTTGACTGGGGCCTTGCCTGGCTCCTCTAGGGATAATTGGCTCATGCATACTGTAGGGAGCCAAGAGAAAGGAGATAAACAAAAACACAGTGAGAGAGAAATTCACTGTTTGACAAAGGCTGTTATTAACATATGAATTGGAGTAGGAAAAAACTATACCAGAACACTGAGTTCCAAAAATACATTTAAGAGAATAATCTGTCAGCTACTCAGCATACAAGGATCCCCCTTTGAAGGAGTTAATTTTAAAATCCCATTAATGCTCTCAGGGCCAAGTTATCTATCAGGAATAGTTACCTAGGCTTAAATACCTTCTAGAGGCCCAAGAAAATGTTTTAATATATGATGCAAATATATAAATCTTTAAACTAACAGTCATCAAATGTCATTTTTAATTCATTTATATGAAAGAAGGGGCCCAGGAAAGCCATGGTGTGGCCCTGACTGTTGCTGAAAGTAATTATTTGAAATATCTCCTAGGAATGAACTACATTCAACAGTATTAGGTGTTCAAAATGTTAAGAGAAGAGTATGTTGATTTTCTAACCCTTAAGCTTTTATCATCCTTCTAGCTGTCTATCTCCTGAGTTTTCCATTACCCACTATCACTTCCATCATAGGACCAGCAGAAGAAAAGGAAAATGTATAAAACTTAAGTCAGTTAACTCCTGCCCGTTCTTCAATAGCACTGCTTTCTAGGACATTCAGAGGACATGGTGCTTTTTCATCAGTAAGAGTACTGTGCAGCTACCTGCATTTTTCTGTACTGGGTTTGTACCAAAATTTAACAAAAATTTGCAAATGCAGAAACTTATAAATATATAGATTATTATATAAGGAATTTGGTTCTAATGCTATTAATGCATAGCCATAAATTTTAGTTTTCATTTTGATATTATAAGCAAAATTTTTTATTACCTTTAAATAACTATCACCCTTGTGAATATTTACTGACAGATACACATAAACTAAAAGATATCATTATTTAAAACACAATTTTAAAAGAAAACTATGTAAATATACTGTGTTCTAAAGATAGCTGTACTTTACATGTCTCTTCATTCATTTACTTACTTTGGAGGTAAGGTTTCAATGTCTCTTATTTCCCTGGTTGCTGTCATTGTAAATCCATCAATCACATAAAAATGCTCTTTACCAAAAAGAAGTAGCCCCTCACTGGTATCTAGGCCCTGAACTCGAGCACAGCGGTACATGTGTTGGATCTATAAAGAAAATCATAAATACTCATTAACAAAGATTGTTCTTATTTATTGTTTTAAAAGATTTATTTTCTTGTTTCTGACAGACACAGAGAGAGACATAGAGAAGGGGGAGGGCCCAGGGCAGTCTCCATAGATATGTATGTCACCAGTTTTAGACATTAGGATTTTCCACTGTCAGGCAACGTAACAGAATACAAAAAGGTCTACAGAGCCTGATGAGCCTCAGGGAATTCCCAGTTCCGTCACTAAGTTGTAGACTTAGCCAAGTTTCCTACTTTCTCTGGGCCTCTGTGTCGTTTTCATTTGTAAATTTCAAATATACACTGGCTTGTACAAGAGTTAGATAATATACATAATCATGTTGGCAATTGTTGGTTGTCTTTTCTTCCATACAGCTCACTTTCCTCTTTTTCCATAACACCCTCTGGAACTGGAATGGGGGAATTTGTCCCGGTTTGCTCCCACCTGCATCCTCCCTGCCAGGCAGACTGTTTGTTGTGCCACTGTAAAGGGCCAAGTTTGGCCGACTCTGTATTTTCCTCATAGGAGGAAGGAGTCGCCCAATATCTCAATGTAAGTATTGTTTTCTTTCCAAAGAACTGGACCTGTTCTTAGTAAAAATTCTTTAGACTCAGTTCAACATGAGTCAAGGAAAAAAATCAACAACTAAACCAGAGGCAAACAAATGTCAAATAAATGTCAGTTTGAATACACTTCCCACACTGGTGAAACCCAAAGCAATTAGAGCAAAAACTGTAGTCATGAGATTAAAAGTTAAAAAAAAATGATAGCAGTAGAAAATAGATTTTATAAAATATGCAAATGTTAATCAATTTTCATAACCACATTTGAATTATTCAATAATAAAAATATAGAATGTTACAGTTAAAACACTGATATACTTCTAAAATAACTTTATGGTAGCATAAGAGACATAGAGAAAAATGTTTATTTCATAAATGTAGAGACCAAATTTTCAAATGTTAAATATGATGCCACCAGCATCCAGATCAAGAAACAGAACATTTGCAAGACCCTGGAATCCTCTCTGACCTTTCTTCAGAGTTAATGTAATTTTTTATAGTTACATGATTAAAAAATATTTTCATTCAAGATTAATTAGGCCATCTTCACTTCTGGTTACTACTTCTCAGCAGTTAAGATTTCAAGGGTTGGGGATACTGGGATGCCTCAGAGGGCTGAGTGCTTGCTTTGGAGTCCTCAAGTCAAATCTTGGTCCCAGCCCAGCCCCGGCTCGTGTGGATTCATATGCTAAACTGTGGTGTACATCCCATGTGTGTGTGTGGGGGTGGGGGTGGGGGGGAGGGAGGCCACTTTGGTTCCTGCCAGGGCAACCCTCCATGTAGGAGTCCCCTAGTTCAGCTCCTGACTCACAGGGGTGTGCCTCCATGTGGGAAGCCTCCAGCCTGGTCCCCGCCCTGCGCAGCTCTGTGCCCACCTGTGTGAAATGAAAGTATGTTGGAAAACTAAAAACATACAACTATGGAGACTGCTTTGGGCCTTCCCCCTTCTCTCTCTCTCTCTATCTCTCTCTATCAAAAACAGTTAAAAAAAAAAAAGGAATACTTAATTTAATTGAAATTCTTAAAAAAAAAAAAAAAGATCAAAGGTTATACCAAGATCTAATATAACAGGCAAAAAGAGCATCCTTTAAGGAGGTGAGTCACTACACATTAATTTATTCATTCTTTCATTTATTTATAGTTTTATTTACTTTACCAAGCACTCTGGCATTCAAAGATTTATTAAGTATCTATTAGGTGACTGGAGCTGTGTAAAGCAATGGCACAGGAATAAAAAAGTGTCTACGGGAAGCCGGGATGGCTCAGTGGGTTAAGCGCTCACTTTGCAGCCCCAGGGATTGAGGATCGAATCCCGGCCCCGGCCCATGTGAACCCATATGCTGAACTGGGGAGTGCCCCCAGTTCAGTTCTCACCGAGGTGAGACTCCTGCCCTGTGCAGCCACATGCCCACCTGTGGAGTGAAACTATATGGAAAAACCGATGATGTGCAACTATGGAGACTGTTCGGGGCCCTCCCCTTTCTCTCTGTCTCTGTCTCTGTATCTCTCTCTCTCGCCTGTCAAAACAATAAAAATAAAAAACTTAAAAAAAAAAAAAGTGTCTATTAGGAGCTCCCTAACTAGTGGAGGAGATAGACACAGAAATAAATAATCATGATTAAAGAGTGATATATATATACAAGGCATTATAAAAACATAAAGGAACAATATCTAACCAAGCCTGAGAGAGCAAGACACTCATGCAAAGCTTGCTACATCTGAGTATTAAAGACATCCATATAAATGAGGCTATATCAAATGGGAGTTATAAGGGTGGAGGTTATGGCAGAGAAGACAATAGGTTTAAGCACAGAATAAAGAAATAACATCACAGATGTAGTGAACTGCAAGACGGACAATGCTGCAGGGGGCTCAGGCTGCAAGGCAATCAGTGAAGTGAGTCTAGAGAGCTGAGTGGGGTGTATGAGCTAAGACAGAGAGAGAGAGTGAGAGTGAGTGAGAGAGAGAGAAAGAAAGAGAGAGAGAGAGAGAGAGAGAGAGAGAGAGAGAGAGAGAGAGAGAAAGACAGAGAGAGAGAGAGAAAGATAGAGAGAGAAAGAGAGAGAATAGTAGTCTTCTGCGAGTGAAGAACAGGGGTTAGACCCAGGGCTGGGGGTGATGGTACAGACTGGCTTCTTATGGGTGGTTACTGAAATTATGGAGGTGTAAAAAAAGTACAAAGAGAATTATGGCAAGCATTGCAGTCTAATAAAGGGTATAGAGGAAGATAGTGAACTAGGTGTCAGTTATTAAACAGTTTAGTACGTTCAGTTAGGTCAGAAAATCCTGAAGATGAGAGGAGTACTGAACCTAAAAGGTTGCTTAATACTCTATTTCATTATAGAAGTAAAATATTTATCTTCTGCAACCACATAAATACCCAACCAACTAGTCTTGTAAAATGGAAACAAGTTCCTTGAACACAACCCTTCCGTTTCAGGAGCACACTACCTTTTCTCCTTCCTCTAACAGGCGCAGCAGGGTGGCGTTGTCTGTCTTCTCTTCCTCTTCTATGGAGCTGCCCTCAGCAATCTGGTCTTGTAGCTGCTCCTGGCTCTCCTCATCTCCCCCATCAGGTGCAGATCGAGACCGTTTCAGAGGAGGCTTGACGAGACCTACCGGGTGATAACACCAAGAGGGCCACGTGACCTTACAGGGGCCATTTGGGGAGCAGTTCAGTCTCTTGCAGTCTCTCCTATATATTTCCAACTTGAGATAACTCTGGAAGGTGTTAGGGGGGACAGCACAGTGCAGTGGTTAATAGCACAGGCTGTGGAGGTAAATAGTTATGTGACCTTGGAGAATTATTTGCCTTTTCTGAAACTTAGTTTTCTTACCTATAAAACTAGGATAAGAGTATTATCCATTTTAGAGGATTTTTGGAGAACAAAATGAAGTAACTCATGTAAAAAAGTACTTAACATTATGTTTAATAAATAGTAAATTCTAAATAAGTATCAGATGATGATAAACAGTTTAGCATAATTAGTGGTAAGGATGGTGATGATTACAGACAAGTGCCATTGAGGGGATACTAAATGATCAATTATCCGATAGCAATTGATCATTTATTCATAGTATCCCCTCAATGGCACTTGTCTGTATGCATCACAAAAATAAAGGCAGCAAGTTATAAACATGATTAAAAGAGATCGCACATATTTGGAGGGCCTATGAGGACTATTTCAAAACTCATGTCACAAGCGGCGATATTTTCATACATGAATGAATTTGATCAAATCATTAGGTCATAAAGAGTAAGAACAGAATTCTTTATAATACAGACACACATCATTTAATTTGTATATTAAGGAAACATTTTACTACCTACCTCTGATAACTTTATTAACAATCACAATAGGTGACATTAAAAACCATTGATGAGATCCCAAAGTATGAGAAATACTTAAAATACACTCTAAATCCCACATTTAATTAACAGGTTTAGTTGTACCAGAAAAAGTCATGTTATACCTACCAATGATAGTTGCTCTAAGAATTTTAGAAAAGCATAGGTCAGCCTGTTAAAATCTTATACCATGGACATGAATTATCTGAGGTTCTGCTTTGCCTTGGGAAGAACCGTACTTTCACATATAAAATAGCGTAATGAGCAAGCAAGAGACATTAAGTACTGTTGAGAACACCCACAAGAGAAAAATGAGCTTACAACTCCAATATCTTTAGTTTGATTAAATCAAAACCTCCAATGTGAAGTCTAGCACAACACCTGGCATATTACAATAGTATTTGTGGTTTTATCTCAATTAGAGATCAGGAAAACGAGGCCAAGGGAAGTTCAATGCCAATGACCCAAACACAAGTCTATCTGACTAACTCTTATTTATACCTTGGCTTATACCCATTAAGTATAGTTTTGGACCTCTGTCAATAACTTTTCTGGTGCAGTGTCAGGAAAATTAGAAGCTTGTAAACTCTGTTCAACTACTAAAGTTTCAAGGATTCTATGAAACTGTTAGATTAAGAAATGTTTAGTAAATGAGAGTCATCATGAGAGATAATAAGTATATCATAATAATAGGAGAAACGAATCACAAATTTTCTATGGTGTTTTTGTAGACATGGTCATATACTACTCATTTTTTAACCAATTAGATGTAAAAGTGTCTTTTAATTTAAATTCTGGGGCTTTATTTATATAATTTAAGACTTTCGAATTTATGGTGAATCAGAGGCTTAAAAAATGGACTGATTTATGAATTCAATAATGATTTAATCCCCACTTTGTGCTAGGCATGTGCCAAAAACTATAAAGTGAGAATAAAAAGAATCTCTGTCTCTGAGAAACTTTTAATTTAGAAAACATATAGCAGTGAAAAATCAGTGGTTTTGCTATAAGAGATGTGAGAACAAAGTGCTATCGGGGGACAGGAGAGTCAGAAAGGCTTCAGAGAAGGATGACTTGATATTTAAAGACCAATGTCTTTGAGACTGGGGAGGGTTTTTTAAGGACAAGATCATGAAGAAACTGCAGGAAGGAGGTAGAGGGCACACATATGTAAAAGTACAGAATCAAAAAGTGCTGGACCATTTTAGTTTAATTCATCATAGTATGTACGTTTCACTAAGCCTACAATGTATAAATTTGGAATAATCTGTATTACCTCATAGGATGAAAGACCAATGTTGCTTACTGTTGGTTAACATGTACTCATGGCACATTGAGTAGTGGCTTTAATTTTGTAAATATTTATTTAGTTATCAAGGTCTAACCTTAAAATAGCAGGTGCCACCAATAATTCTGTCAAACACACACACACACACACACACACACACACACACAAATCAAGTCAATGGCTATACAAGGGGTAACCCCCACCCCCACCAAAACCTGAAATTATCTTCTAGAAGGTGGGCCCCTTGTAGTACAGGCTTTCCCCACTAGGTGAGTGTTCTAGGAACCCATGTGCATCAATGTACCAGCTGGCATTGTTGTGAGAGGCTGTGTTTGGCTTCGGGAATCTTTTTGGAGACTCATTCAAAACTTTTGCCCATTTCATGATGGGTGATTTGTGTGAACAACATGCGCAGGACAATGCACCTGTCCACACCACACAGTTTTCAGGAGTTTTAGACCAAAAAAGGAATGATTTCCTCGCCCTAGTCCCACCCTCCTTATTTAATATATCTTGCCCTGAATGATTTTTTGTTTGTTATAGTTTCTCCAGAAGAAAAAAAACCCTCAAAGGGAAATATTTCCCAATGTGGAAGAGGTGAAATAAAAAAAACACAAGCACTGAAAGGCATCAAAATCAGTGAGTTCAAAAACTGTTTTGAGCATTGGAAAAAGCATCTCGATAGGTGTATTGCATCAAACAGAGAGTGCTCTGAAGGTGACTGAAGTTTAAACATGTAATAATAAATACACATTTTTTATAAATAAATTGTTTCTGGGGGTGGGGTTCCCCCTTCGTATTACATTTGTCCATAAGAAATAAAGAAGAGCCAGTCTCTTTAGTTCTGCTACAGAAATCAACACTTAAGAAGGCTGAGATGGTAAAAATATGTATGTATACCTCCAAAGCTGGCCCTACTGTTCACAGTTGCTCATATTTGATATAAATTCAAATACCAGGAAGGTTCCAAAATGATTTTTAATTAATATCAAAGAGAAAAGCTGACCTTTGACTTTGGCAATAGTGTCTTCACCATGCTCTGGTTCTTGTTGAGTAGCTTCACCTTCTGAACTCTCTACAATGGCATCTTGGACGATGGCTGGATTGCCAGAGGCTAGTCTCATGTAGTATTCTTTACTGTCATAACTTATGGCTCTTCTATATCGAGCAGGTTTCTAAGATATAATAACAGAAATGGACTTAGATAATTATCTTCACGAATTAAAATAAAAGGTTCCTGAGGCAAGGTATGGTGTTAAGATGTCTTTGTATGTTATTATTTTTAATATGGATTATTAATACACTGTATTTACACACAGTAAACCCATAGATTTTTTTGGTTAAGTTTCTCTAGTTTTAAATTTCACTGATTTTTAGAAGATATATATAAAACATTTAAAGTTTTGTTCTTCCTGAAGCAGAAACAAGTGATCTCTACTCAAATAATGCTTTCCCATTGGAACAGTATGGCCTCAATGACATATCAGAAAACCAACCTCCCCATAGAGTAGAGTGAAGAGAACACTAGGTCTCGGAGAACATCAAGTTCTAAGGGGGATGGATGTCTGGTCTGTGAGGAGCCTAGAATTTTGCTTCCATCCCAAGTAAAGTAAGTAGGTCAGGCCAGAGGGCTGGCCAGCATTCCTGTGTTTACTTCAGTAACTTGGAGGTAAAGACTCAGAACTGCTCTGTTCTTTTCTGTATCCTCATATTCTCATTGGAACTTTGGAAATGGCCCAAACCTTCAGAGAGTCCTGACCCAACACGGAATCACCCAGCTTCAGGCCAGAGGTGCTCTCTGGTTGGCCTGTCACTCCAAGCTGGTATCTCCAATTTGTTAAAACATCCTCATTGTTCGTTGTATAGAAGACTAAGATCAATGAACTAACTAACTAAACAAATATATCAAGAACATATATAAGTCCATTTTGAATAAAAAATTAATTACCTAGAAACATTTGGAAAGATTTAATTTTTCTGGCATGATACAAGGACTTTTCTTTTTCAGAATAATTAATATTTATCCTCAAAACAGGTTCTCTAATTGACCTTTTTTTGCTCAGAACTGTAATACAATAAAAAATTAAGGTCTAAGATTCCCCACAAAAAAGGTAAAATCAGAGAGAAAAATTTGTGTGTATAAAATTTCCTCAATTAGGATTAGACCTAGACTTTGTATTAACAATTAAGAAAAAGATAAAATATGAAACATACTTTAAAATGTTCCCTTTCTAAACATTATTTTACTTCTCCTTTCCTATCAATAAGAGTATCTAATTTAAAATATTCTATCGGCCTACTCTTCAAACTCAAGTAGTCAATATGTATTGTCTACAATACCTAATTGAAGCAAGACCTTTTTCATAAAATGATTTCCAACTGATGTTAGAAACAAGTGCCCAATTGGTTGAAATATTTAGACTAAAATACTTAACCAATCTTGAGATAAAAAGATACCTAGCTGAAGCTACACTGCCCTTCTGTTAATGTCAGGAACAGAGTCAGGGATTCACCTAATGAGAGCTGCAAACTAAGTGAGGAATGATAAGCAGCAAACGGGAACCAAAAATACATTACATAATATAGAAAAGTATTAAAATTATGTAAAATAATATTACAATTTGGAAGGATCAATCTGATGGGCAAACTAATAAGAATAATGCAATATTTTTTAAATGAGAGAAAGGTATTGAACTTTGTGCTACAACAATTCCTTCGCATGAGGTGTAACAATTATCTTCAACTCAAACTGTTCACTTTTAAAAAGATGAAAGCAAAGTTAGTGATGGGCAAGACAATGAATTAACACATTTGGGACATCTGCAAACTTAATCTTGGAAACATAAACACTTTCCCTTTTGAGGTATATTTTTGTGTTCTAAAGAATTACATTTTTTACTGAATTATATACAGAATCCTTCTGGAAAAAAGATATTATAAATTCTTGTATAAATCAAAATAAATTGAAAGTGTATTTTAAAAAGTGATCATACACTTAGTTTTCATTAGTTCCTTGATTAAAATCACAATTTTAAAAGGGGATACCCTTGCATTCTCAAATTACACAGTTCAGTACCTAGAAAAATTAAATGAACAACTGAAAACAAAACTTCAAGGTGTCAGACTGCCCATTACTAACATGTGCCAGAATTTGTTAGTTTATGAAAGAAGGCATATGCATTTTACAGTGAGAGCAGTGAGTACTCTGCCTCTTAGTGAGCAGCTTACAGACCCTAGAAAGCTAATTTGAGCAAAGCCAAGAAAGACTAGACCAGTTCTCAGCATGAAGAAACCATCTTTTCAACTTTGAGAAACTTACAGTAAGAGCAAATTGAAAGTCAATCTTTTAAGTTAGTCTAGTCTACCATGCACTAAAAAAGCCCTTAAAACAAAATTGTAAGTATTTTGCATTTTTATATGGTAATTTCCATTTTACCTTTTGAGGAATGATATCATCAGGTGTCTCAGGCTGTTTACTTGGGACCTCAGACTGAAAACAGGGCATTAAGTATAAACACATGAGAAAACAAAACAAAACAAAACAAAACAAACAAAACAAAAACCAGTAACAACACAAAGAACAACACAAAAGTAAAATATTCTTGAGGGCTGTATGGAATACTGAAGATGTACTAAAAAAAAAAATTAACATGATATCCTAATCTGCTTGAAATAATTGCGTGATTATTTTCTCAATTATCAAAAGTAGTTTTAAAGTAAAATCTGAAGACACTCAAATGCTCAAGGCTACTTACTGAACAGGGCAAACTTAAAATTCACACAGATACAACTATAGTACAGGATGATATAGTCATGGACGTTTATAGGCAACTATATATATGGCTTCAAAAGAAAAAAAAACCGTGACAGAACCTAATGCTAGCTATTATCTTCCTCCTACCTTTCATTGTGATTATCCCCCAGATATGCTTTGCAATAGGAGCAACTGGTTTACCGTAAATAATTATCTACAACAGTGGTCACCAACTTTTTTGGCACCAGGGATGGTTTTGTGGAAGATAATTTTCCAAGGTGGGGGAGAGGGGGGAGGATAGGGAGGAAATGGTTTTGGGATGATTCAAGTGCATTACATTTATTATGCACTTTATTATTATTATTATTATATAATGGAATAATTATATAACTCACTGGCCACTATAAAGGCTGCCACCAGATGCAGTTTAATTTTCACTTGTCACTCACTGATCGGGTTTGGATATGAATCTGCAAGCAAATGATTTATTATGGTCTCTGTGCAGTCAAACCTCTCTGCTAACATTAATCTGTATTTGCAGCCACTCCCCAGCACTAGCATCACTGCCTCAATGCCACTCCAGATCACGAGGTATTGATTCTCATAAGCAGCATGCAACCTAGATCCCTCTCATTCGCAGTTCACAATAGGGTTTGCACTTCTATGAGAAGGTAATGCCACCACTGATCTGACAGGACGCAGAGCTCAGGCAGTAATGCCAGCTGTGGGGAGCAGCTGTCAATATTTGCTCATCCTCCCCAATTTACTTCCTGTTGTGTGGTTAGGGGGAGGGGTTGGGAACCCCTGATCTATAATACCCAATACACAGAAATCACTACGTGCTCATTAGTAAAAAAATTTAAAAAATCCTTCCATAAAAGTCCAAGGCCCGACTTCCTTCATTACCTTCATAGATATAATTCCAAATAGGCTGAAAGCATAAGGCAGAAGGAATCATCAGCCTCCAAAGCAAGTTTTTGTAAAGAGTACAATATCTTACATGGTTTTAGTAGACCTTTCTTTTTCAAAGCACTTTTAAAAGCTTACTTTATACTGAAGAATAATCTTTAAAATATACCTTTTTTTTGGTCCCAGGTATAATGTGCACCCACATTTTTGACCCAAACTTTCAGGAAAAAGAATCTTTCATTTTAATTTTTTAATCCAAATTTTTATTTATTTATTTATTTAGAAAGATTTTTTAATCCAAATTTTTGTTTATATTTAGGTACTTGTTTTTCATATTATATAAGAAAAAAGTAACATTTTAAAAAACATATTATGGTACAAGATATTTTATGTAACAAATAACTACAAAACATAAGAACAGATACAAGGTCAGAGAAAGGGAGGTGAGCAGGAGAGAAGGGAAAGTGACAGGGCTGTGGATTGTGACCCAGAGCACAGTAGAAGAGGGAGTGAGCTGGGAGCCTGGGCACATTGGCTGAAACGCAGCCCTGGGTGGGTGTCAGCCTAGAGCTGACAAGGGCAGGGCACCAGAGGTTGAAGCGCCAGTGACTCTGGATGAGTTGGGGCCTGAGCCAAGGTGATTATCATATTCCAAGGTATTATTTTGCATATGGACATTGTTATTGATTTCTAAAGTTACACTTTTAACTCATAAATATAAATAAAATAATTAAAAACATTGATATACAGATTTAGTACTACCCATTCATAATGTGCATTCTTATTTTTCCTCTCGCAAATTTGGGCAAAGAAAGTGTACACACTTTACATGGCAAAATACAGTACATGCATGTTCTCTACCTTGATATGAGTCTGGGTTAGAGGAATATATACTACATGTTTCTTAAAACTCAATGAATGGTGCATTTAAGACTTGCATGTTTCAATGTATGTAGAATTTATGTCAATAAAAAAGGATTCTAGACAAATATTTAAATATAATTACTGATATATCATTTTAAATGCTTAGGGGTGAAGGGTACTGATTCTGCAACTCACTTTAAAATCCATAAAAAGATAAGATAGAATGCTGGATAGATATGTGATAACCCAACATAGCAAAGGGGAGCAATTACTATTGTCAAACTGAACTCTGATGTCCACAATATACCCCTAACCGGATTGTGGGCATGGTCTGACTTGTACACGCTTGCGTTTTCTCTGAATCATAGTATAGTGCTGGTGGTTTAATATATATTTGGCCATTGATCCACTGACTGAGGTTCTTATCTTACTAAGGGACACAGCATTCAGTAGTCAAGATACATGACATACCAATAATTTTAGTATTATCATAGTCCTCTTTTATTTAAAACTTTTTATAAATTGTTACAATTATGTTTACATAGAAATCTCAATTTTTCAAAGTCAAAACTTCTAGAAAATAATTTATTAGTTCCTTTCCTTCCACATTTTCTATAATGCTGGGGAAGGGGGGGGCAGGCAATGGAATTTCTTGAATAAATTACTTAGTTTCTATGAGTCCTGTGCCATCAATATATTATATTACATAATATATGTGGGGGCAGCCACCAGAATCCCTTAATTAGAAAAGGAAACTTCCAGTAAGCCTATACTTCTGCCTCAAGCAGCCCAACATTAACAGGTAGACACTGAGGCTTTTATTCCAATGATATTTGCAAAGAACAGTATATTTTGTTTGAGATTATTATTCTGTGAAAATAAAGGAATTACAGAATTCAAACCTGGTTTTAGTATTTAAATATGTTTTCTTTAAATGACTAAATATGTAATTTTATTTTTCTTCCATAGCATTCAGAATGAGACAACTGCTTAAAAACAACCAAATTTCATCTTTTCATTGTATTCTAGGCTCACTTAACACTACCTATAACAGATATTACTGCCATAGAATTATTACCAATATAGAATTATAGTGTAATTTATTTTCATGTGAGAATACAGCATTTTCCACATGCATCAAATTTTTTCAGGACATAATTATTATTACTGTTGCTTTTATTAAAATAATTTTAGTTGAGAAACCTTCAAAACTTTTAAGTCTGTGGCAAATAAAATACTAAAATATATCCTATATTCTATAAACATCCAATTAAAAATCAAGGAATAAAGTACAAAACAGGATAATAGGCAAGTTATTTTTTATACATCTATAATAATATCAAGGTTTAGGACATAAAACTTTAATCGCTTAGAAGAATCATTGGATTCATTTCTAACACATCAGAGATTTTAAAACAAGAAAATAACTTTTTAATCATCACTATAATCTTCCACCTTAAGCAATAGAACTATTTAAATAAATGTTACTTGGAAATTATTCTTAATAAATAAGGCAAACAATCAAACCACTTGCCCTTGCTTTAGGTAGAGCCTGCTTACCTATGAAGAGGCTTCATATATTGCAAAAGGTACTGATTATATTTTATGCGCACTGAAAGAGGTGATTGAACTCCATCTGGGAGGCAATATTTAATTTGTTCAGGATGGAGGTGGATTTACATGAAGTTAATAAAACTTAAACTTCAAGAGGTTTCACCTCCCATAGGCTCCTTTCAAAATCCTGGAAGAAGGGGCCTAATAATTTTTTATTTATAACTTTTTTTTTTTTCATATAGAACTCTTCCCCAAGTTGCATTAACTTCAGGCCCCATAAAATCTGGCTCTACCCATTTTTAGTGGAAAAATTTCAGAATTAGGAAAATTCTATAAAATGTTGAATAGAAAGCAATGTGATAAAACCTGTAATTTAAGATTTATTTAATTTATTTTTTATTATTTTAAGATTTATTTTATTTTATTGTTTTTGACAGGGATACACAGAGAGAGAGAGAGAGACAGAGAGAAGGCGGAGGGCCCAGAGCAGTCTCCATAGTTGTACATCATCAGTTTTTGACATGATTTCATTCAACAAAGGTGGGCAGGGGCTGCGTAGGTGAGGAACTGGGCTGGGGGCCAAACTGAGGGGGTGAGAACTGAATGAGGGCCACCCACATGGGAAGCACACCCCAGTTCAGCTTATGGGTCTGCACTGGCTGGGGCTGGGAGTCGATCCTCGGTTCCCCGGGGCTACAAAGTGAGCGCTTAGCCCACTAAGCCATCCCGGCTTCCCCTAAAACCTGTAATTTAGGAAGAGCAATGCCGGTAATTCACTCAATGTTTATTAAATTCTAGGTACTCAGTTAGCCTTAGAAACACAAAACCTCGTATGTGGTTTCTGGAAGAAATTCACTGTTTATGGATATCACAAAACCACCAAACATCAGAATCTTTTCTTTATAAAAAATGATCCAATTCTGAAGCACTGTCAGCCTATATTCATTATATATACATGTATGTATTATTCCACTGCTTTGTAGCTGTGACCCCGAAAGGGTTCTGTAACTTCCCTAGGTTTCTATTCCTCATCTGTAAAATTGGAATGCTATTGACTATGCTTCAGAGGGCATTTATAAGATGGAAATGAAACTGTCTGTAAACTGCAGAGCACTGAGCTCTCACTGTGCTTTACAAGTATTCACTCTCTTATTTTGACTTCATGATAGAAGTCAGTGGGATAGCGGTTGCTTCTAGTTTTTGGAATTTCTTTGCTGTCAAATTGGCTACCGTATTTTCCGGCGTATAAGACGACCCCCTAATTTTACAGTTAAAACATAGGTTTAGGCCTATATTCGCTGTATAAGACTACCCCCCACTGCCGAGGCTGTAGTCTTATACAGCGAATATAGGCCTAAACCTATGTTTTAACTGTAAAATTAGGGGGTCGTCTTATACGCCCTGTTGTCTTATATGCCGGAAAATATGGTAGATTGCATATCCCATAAAACAAAAGTGATATTTAACGGCATTTCAAATTTACAAAAAATTTTGAACTAGCAAAACCAAAATTATTCATTTAACAAATTTCCTCATAGAATATTATCCTTGACTTGTACATGAACTAAGCAGCATGAATTCCACATTCTTTAATTATCTCTCCTCTCCCGCCACTTTTTTCCACTTTGTAAATGTGTGCCCAACATTTCTTGACTGCCCTGTATTTCCCAATATGTAAGCCATCTGGCTAAAAACTAAGTTTCATATAGTATATACTTATTTCTGAGTGTCTAGATTTGACAGGCTGGTGAATTCCTTTGCTTAGGTAAAATACTAATGATATTAAAGATTGTGAGTATAAACTCTATATATTATTTTTGTTTTTATCTGATATAGAAATTTAAATACACTTCTGTGAAACAAATAGAGAAGGAAAAGAGTAAATAAAAATCTTACATCTATGTAACTCAAAAAATATATGCCTCAGTTAAATAAACATAATGAATTGGTCACACATTTAGGAGAGCATATTTATCTTTTAGTATTCTTGAATGTATTCAGTTTCAATGAGTATTGACTCAAGAAGAAATATTTTATAAAATCACTACAGGCTTAAATAAAATTCAATTATTTTGTGGAAAAGATTAAGAATTAGAGATTGTATTGCTGGTTTGCTTTGACAAAAGTAAAAAGGTTTTAGTAAATGACTACAACATATAGACTAATTTTCTTACATAATGTGCTATATTAGAAATTCCAGTATTTTAAGTTAAGCTGTACCAGTATGGCATTCTTTTTTTTTTTTTAAACATTTGGTTTCTTTTATTTATTTATTTATTTATTTATTTATTTATTTATTTATTTTGACAGAGAAAGAGAGATACAGAGACAGAGACAGAGAGAGAACTGAACTGGGGGAGCTCCCAGTTCAGCATATGGTTCCGCATGGTCCGGGGCCGGGATTCAATCCTTGGTCCCCAGCGCTGCAAAGTGAGCGCTTAACCCACTGAGCCATCCCGGCTTCCCCCCAGTATGGCATTCTTGACAGAACTGAGTAGCTTTGAGAACAGGAGACTTTAGGAAGCTATCTTGAAAAACCTTAAATAACTATATAGTATTAGCAGGTCTACAACCTACATTCTAAGTATCATTAGGATAGAGGAGGAATCAATGAGAACAAGATAAATGGAGCCAGGATTTTGCAGAGGAAAGAAAAGAGGAACTGGAACAATGTAAGTTGTCTCACGTCATATGATCTGAACTTATTAGAAGGCACATATTCTAAGTTTCCTTTATAAATCTTAGTTTCTTCAATTGTTGGGAGAATCAAATCAAAATCAAGAATGTGAAAGTACTTAAACCATGAATGTGAAAGTACTTTGAAATGAAGTTTTTAATAAAATGTAATAAAGTGTCTATACTGGGCAAGTGGACGAACTTTATGACCTCTCAGGTTCTAAAATCCTATTAACCAAATACCCAATATCCACTGTTCTTCTGTGGATATTCTTTGTAGTGATATGACTTTCTAATTGGGTATTGGAGTTAGAATGGATTTATTTTAGAGAAATGTACAAAGTAGGGTGAAATAAAACATAGAATATATCCCTTGAGACAGTAACTGTTCTGTCCAGGGGTTAATTAAACATAAGATGGCCAAGTCCTTGAGGAGGAAGAGAAACTTACAGTGTAGTTTTCCATGCTATCTTTTTAAAAAGTCATAATTTATATTTTTAAATTTAAATTACATTAAAGAAAGGGATGAGAATCATATGTTTAATCAAAAAGAGGTACAGATTTTTTTTTTTTTTTAAATCATGAAACACTGGTCTAAAAGCCAAGGGTTCTCTAGAGCTGGTCTGTCCATTACAGTAGTCACTACCCACATGTGCCCAGTGAGCCTGTGAAACGTGGCTATTCAGAACTGAGATGTACTATAAGTATAAAATACACATTGCGTTTTGAAGACAAGGTACAAATGAAGTAAAATACCTCGCAAATAATGTTTTTATAATTGATTACACATTGAAGTGATAGTGTTGAGGCTGAAAAAGATTATCTGTGGGATCTCCTTTTAATTCCCAGAGTTGTAATTCCATGACAAAGTGAATTTCTAAGAAGGAAAACCCTCTTCATTCAATGGATGTTATACTCCTGTGTATCCTCTTCTTAAATGTGTAGTGACTTTATTGGGAAAGGCTCTATTTTCCTAAACTTAAAAACATGACTCCTGGACCATTACCAACTCAGACAAAATATTTTTGGTCTTGTGCAAAATCCTGAATGAAGGCTTTGGGAAGGGTCTGAATAAAAAGGAACTCAAGGGCAAATGTCTGTTTTAAACCCATGGAGTTGGGGAAGCCGGGATGGCTCAGTGGGTTAGGCGCTCACTTTGCAGCGCCAGGGACCGAGGATCGAATCCCGGCCCCGGCCCATGCTGAACTGGGAGCTCCCCCAGTTCAGTTCTCTCTCTGTCTCTGTATCTCTCCCTCTCTCTCTCCTCTGTATAAATAAATAAATAAATAAATAAACCCATGGAGTTGGTGGTAAAGCTTTTTAACATAAACAAGAAGATCTAATAATACATGCTGAGGCTCTCTTAGTTCTTTAGTTGCTCTTTATATTTCTTCAAGGAATATTGTTTAGTGCCATTAT
>PVKE010012282.1:0-38609 GCA_004027555.1 Craseonycteris thonglongyai | reverse complement strand
AATTTAAATAGAATTATTGTTATTCCTAATATATTTGTAATACTGTCCCTTATTTTTCTCTCAGTGTAATGACCGCAGTTTAGAGATCTGTTGCCAAGAATGCTCACTTATCAAGTAAATAGATAGGTAAGAAAAGCAATTTAATTTAAAACAAAGAAAAGGTACTTACATTTTAAACAGAAGAAAAATTGAAACTCAATGTGGTCACCGAGGATAAATAATACTGATTGATAATAATACTGTTAATACAAAAGAAAAGAAGCTACCGTATGACACTACCAAATATTCAAGCTAACTGACTGTGTTCTTCGATGAATCGAGTCGTAACTGTTGTGTTCATGTGTTGCGTCCGGTGACAAGTGTAACACATAAGTCAAAATGTATTGTCTGGGTGGGCGGAGATCACAGTGTCAGGCTGTCAGAATTCTAGGAATTTATGACCTTGGCAAATTCCCAGAATGCATTAAACTGTTGCTAGAAAGTTCTGTCTTCTACCCCTTTGCGCTCGAGGCCTTTTTCGCTTGTGCGAACCAGCCACTCGCGACGATTTCGGCCAAATTGCGGAAACATTTTACAAGTACTTTAAAATCATTTATAAACAAACAAACGTATACAAATAATAAAATTTCACCAATTTATTTATTTTTATATTGAAAACAACAAACTTTGATAAATATTACACTCTGTAATTAGTTTTTGTGTGATATTTCGTAAAACAATGCCCAAGATGCAGCCTAGGTTTATCAGGACACGTATCACAGTAATACGTTACTTCCCGCCTACCTCCAGGCGTGTTACGGTCACAGCAAACCTTGCAGTCCCTTTTTGGCCCTTGTAGTACTATGTGAAGCTTCCCATTTAGTCGGATTTCATCGGAATGCGACGTAGACACTTGCTCACGATGCTGGCGATATGATCCTCTCAATTGCTCGACAAGTGTTTTTAGAAATCGCAAATGGCTGAGTGGCTTTTCCCCTTTTTTTGTCTTTTCTAGTTTATACAGAATGTAGGAATTGATCAGGCAAATTTCCATGCCCCCCCAAAAAAGCTTACACCACCATTTAAGCAATTTTCGCAGAAAACAATACCTTGATGCATATTGGTCCGCCCGATCAACTCCACCCATATATTTTATATAACTCAAAACAATATTGGGTTTCTTGACCATTATTTCCACACCACCTCGTGTAATCCTTTTGACCGTCGACATTCCTGTGTCACCCCTTGTAGTCAAACAAGTGACAATCCTCTTATCTCTCCACCCTAAAAGTAAGGTGTTACCCCATCTATACGCGACCGTGGATTTTTTTAAAAAATGTGACTTCTTTATTTCCTTGGGCTATTCTTTCCTGTTCGTTAAGATCGTTCCGGAGATACTGCATTTCAATTTGGCTAGTTCTTGAGCTAAGACATAACTAGTATAGTAGCGATCCGTGTACATATGGTGCCCCTGGGCACCTGGAATTTTCTCCAACAACATTTTGTATAAGTGTATCGGAATTCTTGATGAAACAGGTAAATCGGGTCTGACCAAGAGCTCTGTTGTGAGTGATCCATAATATGGCAAAATGCAGCAAATGTAGCCAGTCTTTGAGTCAGCTACAGTATAAACTCTGATACCCCATTTTATCGGTGTCTTCGGATTGTATGTTATGATTTGACACTTCAGATCAGCCGGGCGCTGTATTGGCGCCGCTCGAGTTGCTGCTTCAAATCAGCCGGGCACCGCAGCGGCGCCGCTCGAGTTATAAGAGCTACAATCGCTTCAAAGTCCACGGTACACGGAATTCCACCCCAGACATTGTGAGCGATCCACGATCGACCAAGATTGGCCTCGCGATCCACCGGTCGATTGCGATCGACTTGTTGGCCACCCCTGTTCTATGGGATGGGTAGGCAGAGACAAAGGTAGAAGTTAGACTTTTTAATACAACTACGTTTGTAGATTTGCCTTTGACATTACATAAACACATGTATTTTTGAAATAAAATTACCTTAAAACAAAAAAAAATTGTTACTTTTTAAAAGCAGACTTAACTAAATGTAAGGAAACTATCCACTTTAACACCATACCTGGAAAATTTTATTAGGTGGAGAATGTGTCATTACTATGAGCAGAGTATTAGCTTTTGCTCTTACTTGCCACCATCCTTATCAAAGAGAAATTCTCAAGTGATACATGACCACCTTTGGAACTCATGTAGTTAGCATGGCTGCTTTTCTTTCATATTTGAAGATGCAGTTATCTTTTCCTCCTGTCTTGACAGTTGTAGCACTTTGATACCATACAAATATTAATCACTTTAAATCATTTAATGTAAATATGATTTTTATTTAAACATTTTTTGTGTGTTTGTTTGAAGAGCATGGGTTTAGATTCTCTGCAATTCATTTCCAATACTTTTAGTTCATTGAAAGCCACAGGAAAGGATATTTTTCTAAGGAGCTGAGAACAAATCTTAATGTGATTACGCTTTGGTTATGTATGCTGGAAAGCATAAGAGTATGTTATCAAATAGTGAAGTTGATGAAGATAGTGATGCACCACCCTGTCATTTATTTGTTCACTTGTTTAGTCATTCATAAATATTTTTTTGTGTATCTAATATGTGCCAAGTGCTCTATTGGCCCAAGAAACACAATTATGAAAAAGAGTGATCTTCCCTTCATTCCTAGAAGTTTCAGTCTTGTGGGAGTATATGTATTAATCATAGAAACCACTAAAATGCACCTATAACAACATGCTATGAAGAAGAATTTCACAGAGCTCTGGCACTATTCAGAAGAGCTACCAGAAGGCATCTCTGAGGACTATTTGAAACCTTCAAGGAGTTAATTAGGCCGTGAAAGGGCAGGGGGACCTTTCCAAATAAAGGAGACAATGTTTGCAAGAATCCCATGGCAGGAGTGGTTTGGTGAACTTAAAGATTCATGTGTCTGTTGCATAGGAAACAATGGTATTAAATGAGACTGCAGAACTAGAGGGGGAAGACTGTGTTTCACCTGGCAGGCTCTCATCATGGCACATGTGATCCTGAATGGAGTGGTCCGATTCACTTTCAAAGATAATTTGGTTGGTTCCGTGGAGCATCAGTGGGTAAGAATAGACAAAATAGCAGACTATTGTGTTCCAAACAAGTTTTGATGGTTCCTGGAGCTAGATGAAGATGGAGAGATGTGTCTGGAATAGAGATGGTTCAGAGGTAAAATGCCCGTCTTGAGAGCCCTGAAAGTATACATTTATATTGCAGATTCAGTCTGAGTTGGTTCTGGTGGACAAAGAGTCATGACAAGTTCATTTCAATCTCTCTCTCTTTCTGTCCCCACCCCAGCATTTATTTTACAGTCAATATTTGTATTTGTAATCTTTCTTGGTAAATGTCAAATGTATGTATTTAAATAGCATGTCCTCTGTTTCATTTACTAGGTGGCTAATAAAAACCTAATAGACACTAATTGTTGTCCAATTTGCCAAGAAAAGACTCTTGCAAATCTTGTTAGTTTTTAACATTCTGTTCATTTTGGAGCCTATAATGTGTCTCCAGCAGGGACTGGGCTTGGAAGCACCACGGACTCCTTGGAAGGAAATATACTTGACAGATCTCAGGTCAAACCATAATCATACTTTTCAAAGATTGATTCTGGACATACTTTAGGTAATTGATATATTTTCATACTATGGGATTTATGTCATTTTGTTGTCCAATTGTTTTTTGTTTGTTTGTTTGTTTTGTTTTATTAATTTTTGACAGAGAGACAGAGAGACAGAGAGACAGAGAGAGAACTGAACTAGGGGAACTCCCCAGCCCAGCACATGGTTCCGCACAGGCCAGGGCCGGGACTTGACCCTCGGTCCCTGGGGTTGCGAAGTGAGCGCCCAACCCACTGAGCCATCTCGGCTTCCCCAGCCCAATTGTTTTAAGCATTTTTGTCCAACAAATCATGAGCATCTACAGCAGAGATGTATACAATAACAGCTTGTTTGCTTATATTAAACCATCAGCACAAAAATATTCATTCCAACTTTTCCATATCTATCTATGAAGGTTTGGACAATTTTCTACTAAGCCTTATCTAGTAACCATAATTGTGGATGTATTAGCTTATCAGGAAAAAAAATCATATTTTTAATTTAGAGATCGCTCTTGTTCCATCAACAACCCTCTTCAGTCCCATAAGGATTCCTTTTATTTTTGCTATTCTTCCTTCATTTTGCTTTAATGTATCCTCTGTATTCATTTCAGATTCTTTCCTTCTGCTACATTCTTTTAGAAGCACTCTTTTGTGTCGTCCACCTCTTAATTTGTCTCTCACTCTTTTTACTTCAATGATAATAATTGAAAGTAATGTTTATTTACCAAAAGATTTCTGAAAAACATTGTCTTATTTTGGATCCCTTGTGGCTTTGGGACAATGAGAGAGTAGATTGGAGGTTGTAAAGGGAAAGATTATTGAGACTGGACCACAGAATTATCTAGGAAAAATATGTTGTGTGTTGACAGTCTGAGATGAAGTTGTCATGATGACAATTTGGAGTTTTGTCTGACAGCTGTGACTTGATTTGCTTCTCCATATGAAAAAAATAAATGCTGTGTTTGGGGACTAATTCTTCTTGTGGATTCTTAAACTAGATTAAAC
Organism: Craseonycteris thonglongyai; assembly: GCA_004027555.1. NCBI lineage: Eukaryota > Metazoa > Chordata > Mammalia > Chiroptera > Craseonycteridae > Craseonycteris > Craseonycteris thonglongyai. Next base: position 33,971 of record PVKE010012282.1, on the reverse strand, counting down.
ATAGATACTGAAATCTCTATGTGGGAATTTTTTGTTTTGTTTTGTTTTGTTTTTTAGTATTAACACTATGATTTCCTAAAGTTACGTTTTTTTTAATATAGCTTATTTGTTGTATTTAAAAGGAAGTGATTTGAAATGTGCATTAGTGTAAGTGTGAAATTAGCTTCTTAAAACAAATTCAATATTTAATTGATCATATATTTATTGTCTTGAATAGTTTCAATAAATACCGAGTGCCATACGGTGTTTTTTCATTCCTATTTGTTTGAGATATCTACCCTATGGACCAGAGTGTAGATCATCACAAATCCTGAGTATTGAATGTCCAGCATAAGAATGGAATAAGTCTTTGTAGAATTGTCCCAAGCCTCTGGGTACCTTTAATTGCTGGTGTGTCTATTGATAAGGAAAGGACAAAGAGGAGCACAATGAGAAGTAGGTATTAATATTATAATAATTTTGTTATCCCTGGTCTTTCTTCTACATCATCATCTGCAAAATGATTCAGTACAAGTGTTACCAGCATGGAGTTGTATATACTTTTAAGGATGTGACACAGAGTTACCTACTGTAACCAGATTTTCCTAGGACCAAAGAAGGTTCACTCTGTCTTTGAGAAATACCGTATTTTCCGGCATATAAGACGACCGGGCGTATAAGACAACCCCTAATTTTACAGTTAAAACATAGGTTTAGGCCTATATTCGCTGTATAAGACTACAGCCTCGGAAGTGGGGGGTAGTCTTATACAGCGAATATAGGCCTAAACCTATGTTTTAACTGTAAAATTAGGGGGTCGTCTTATACGCCCGGTCGTCTTATACGCCAGAAAATACGGTATGTTATATAATGAAAGGAGACTTTCTTTTCTTTTCAGAGTCTAATTGTTACTGTGTTATACAATATAGACCTTAAAGAAGAAATTATGAAAAAAATGTATATATTTGAGTGATCATCCATACCTGATTTCTTTTTTTCTTAAATTTATTTTATTTTATTCTATTTTTTGACAGAGGAAGAAAGAGAGAGAGAGAAGGGGGAGAGCCCAGAGCAGTCTCCACAGTTGCACATCATTAGTTTTTTGACATAGTTTCATTCCACACAGGTGGGCACTGGGCCACACAGGGCAGGAACTAGGCCAAGAGCCTCCTGCATGGGAATCACAATCCAGCGGGAACCAAACCCAGGGCCTCCCACATGGAACGCACACCCCTGTTGTTCAGCATATGGGTCCGCACTGGCTGGGACCAGGACTTGATCCTTGGACGCCAGGGCTGCAAGGCAGCACTCAACCCACTGAGCCCATCCCTCATACCTGTATTCTTAATAGTTTTAGAGACAGTTTCTTTTTGTTGGTAATCTACCGTTGATTATTGGACAGAGAGAGAGAACTCATAGAAATTAGTTTTTCTGAAAATTAAATGCATTTATGAAATAGATAAAGGAAATATAATAAATTTCTGGGTGACTATTGTTATGAGAAGAGGCCACAAAAAACTGGAATTACCTTCTGGAGGGCAGGCCCCTGTGGTAGAGGCTTCCCTCACTAGGTGAGTGTTCCAGGAACACATCTGCAGCAGTGTTCCAGCTGGCGGTGTTGTGAGAGGCTGTATTCAGCTTCAGTGAATTTTTTTTGAGACTCTTTCCACTTATTTGCTCATTTCATACTGGGTGATTTACATACACACACACAAATGTGCAGCATAACAATGTACCTGTCCACACCACACTGAGTGTTCAGCAGTTTCTGACCAAAAACGGCATGATCCCTGTGCCCTCCTCTCCCTATTCCCTGATCTCACCCAAGCAACTTTTCTTTTTCCTTTTCTGGATGAAAAGAGGCCTCCAATGGAAATGTTCAGCTGATGTGAAAGAGGTGAAACAAAAATGGCAGAAGCACTAAAAGTCACCAAAATCAATGAGTTCTAAAACTATTTTGAGCAGTAGAAAAAGTGTCTCAATAGGATTAGTGTATCAAACAGAGAGTACTTTGAAGGTGACTGAAGTTTAAACATGTAAGAATAAATACAGAATTTTTTATAAATAAATTTGGGGTTTTTTTTGTTTTCTCTTGTGTTTTAATAATTCGTATTAATAGGTTATTATTTATGTCTACATTGCAAATGGTATATTAAATCATGTGTTTTTAATAGTTTTGCTTATTTACATAATTTGACTTTGAAACAATGTCAATAAGTATGTTCAAGCTAATAAATTAATTAGGGAAGGTATTTTTTTGGGCAAGGGGCTGCTCATCAGTTTCTGTGCAAACTTTCTAAGGTCATATTCTACCTGATGACATTAGGAGAAAATGTCGCCTTTAAAAATGTGTCACTGTTAACTAATATGTTATTATAGGTGTTGGTAGGCCAAGCATCAATGTTCCTCCAACAATATTTAGAAGCTATAGACATACAAATTTTAAGGAAACTATTAAGGAGGGTAAGTTCTTCTTTTACTAAGCCTTAGCTAACATCGATCATTGTTTCCTAGGACTGCAAATTTATTATCTTTGTTTTCGCTATTGATGATAATGAAAGCTGATAACATACTCACATGTGTACAAGATATAGAATTTTTTGAAACCTGCATAGTAGAAAATAGGTTTTTATATTGCTTCTCCCTTTAAAGAGCTCAAGACATTCTAACAAGTGATACCTGGTGGTCTTTAAACCAGACTAAATGTTCCTAGGAGGGTATGGAATCAGTCAAGGCAGTCTTTTCTGAGAATGTGATGATTAAGTCTATATTATTTGTGTTTTATTTTTTAAGTACTCAATCTGTATCATTGTACAAAAAGCAAAAGCAAAAAGAACTTCTATATTCATTTTTGTGTTTTTGCATTTGATCCATTTTTAAAGTTATTGGCAAACGAAGGAAATTGAAGTAGTTACAGTACTACCTCCTATGACAATGTTGACTATAAATTTCCTTTATCTACAAAATAGCATTTCAATACAGATTTAAAATTCTTTACTGGCACTTCTGAAAATTTTTGTAAGTCAATATGTAATTGGGAAATTGGAAATATATTATAAAATTTTGATAATTAATGTAATGGAAAAAATAAATGGACTCTACAAGGGACTATTTAGTGTAGATGTTCATATATTTTATGGTAGAAATATCAACATATTTGTAAGATGTATTGCCTCAGACTTTATTGGTAGTAATATGTGATAGATGATATATATACATATCATATTTTATTTCTATAATTTGATTTTTTTCAGTGTTCTAAAGCTCATTTGGCCTTTGAGATTTTGGATAAGGATTATTTACCAATAATATAACAGTAAAATTTAAGTCTTATAAGTATCTTAGAAAAATGTCAAAAATGTTTTAGTGTGGTCTGATTGCTGTTCAAACCTTCTACCTTATGTTATTTCATTAATTCTTTATGAAGCCTTCCACCATATAGTAGAAAACATCTATTCATCAAACACTATTGAGCACCAACAATGTCCTAGGCACTTTATTTACTTGGCCCTAAAGAAACAGACAATATCTGTGCCCTTGAAAAGCTAAGACTCTTTGCTAAGAAAGAATAGAACTGGATATATGGAATAATAGAAGCATGTAGAAGATACAGAAGTGTAATGTAGAGCAGGTGGTAATAGAGTAATGGTTCTCCCTTGGCATAGAGATATCAGGAAATGGACAAATGGGACAGGTGGAGAATTACAGAAAGCTTCACAGAGAATGTGATATAATTTTCCAAGTATAACAGTTAAAAAGAATAGCCTGAGCATAACACGGATGTGAAAAGTGATACTGGGTTTGCATGGAAGGACAGGTAATTATATTGCAAGGGAGTTATGGGTAATGTAGTGAAATGTGCTTGGAGTAATAGGCAGTGATCAGATCATCAAGGTCCTTGATTGATTCACTAAGGAACTTGAACATTATTCTGTGGGTAATGGGAAGCTACTGATGGGTTTATGGAGGTGAGTGCCATAATCCATTTGATATTTTAAAAATCTCTCTTGTGAAGACTTGTAAAGATGGACCAGATAGGAACAAGACAGACCAGTTAAGAGAATAATTCAATTAAGGGACAGATGACTTAATTTATAGTACAGACTTTCAGTTCTAATTTGTCAAAATATATCTTCCTTTCTTTCCATGTATCTTCTTGTTCTCCCCCCGACTTTGTTTCCATTTCTTTCCCTGTTTTTCCTTTCTTCTCTTCTACTTTTCTCCCTAATATTATATTAGAGTTAATAATGCCATTATCTCTTCACTTACTTTCAAATCTAATTAGTGTTTTTTTAAAATACCGGTACTTTTTTGTTTGTATATCAGTGTCTTCTCTTTCTAAAGCTAAGTCCTTCTGATTTTTTTTTAATGTTATCTTTTGGGACAGTTTTCATACCTTTTTCTTGAATGGCTTTAAAGTTCATGAACTCTCCTTTCAATATTCTCAATCTTACTGTCTGTTCAGCCACTTGTTTATATGACCAAGCCCTGTTTCTTATCGACATTCAGAAATGTCCCACATCTGAAATGACAGTTTCCTGTTCTAGACTCTTAACTGCAATCATCTATATTTCCAACTTTCTTCCAAGGATGCTACATAGAATAACTTAAGGAAACACTATTCACTTTGTATTCTATGTGAGTACAACTCTAGTAATTTAATATGAATGAATTCCCCTGGAGAAGTGCAAAAGACACTCTTTCTTGCTTCAACTAGACTTATATTTCTGTCTTCTAAAACTTCAGTCCTTTGAGTCTTTCCTTGTCTCTTAACCCATCAGTTTCTCCAACTTCACTTAATTCTCTGTTGATTCTGGACCCATTTGAGTATCACTTCTCTCACTCTTATGAGAGCTTTCCGAATCCTGCTTTGCTCTTCTACTACTACTTTGGTTTACACAACCTTCTCTGTTTTTATACCTGACTGTTAAGTGTTTCTGAAGGAAATCACATAAGCACATTGTTAGTTTCTGCTAATTTATGGCCTTCTTTCTTAATTGAGTCCTTCCTATACCTCTCTTTCACATCGCTCTTAAATCCATTTGCTTAAACTTGGGACATATGTATGTCCCATAAAATAGAACTCTTCATTTTCTCTACAAATCTGTTGTTCTATTTGTCTTCCCCATCACTATAAGTAACACAATCTTTCAACCACATTCTCAACTCAAAAACCTGTGAGTTATTGATTCTTACCTTTAACTCTTCCATATCCAGATAGTTACCAAATCCTTTGTACTACCCCCATAGATAACACAAAGCCAGCCAGTTTTCTTTATTTCTGTTACATTATGTTAGCCAAATCACCATCATCACTCACTTAGATTACTGTATTAAAATCTCTTGTTTGTTTTTCTACTTCCAAATTTTCTCCCTTATAATTGATTATCCTTTCTCATAGTAACCAGGATAATATCTTTACAATGTGTATCAAGGAATATCCTCTTCTTGCTTTAAATCTTTCTATGAATTCACATCGTTTATTTTACCAGGGCTTTCAGAATCCTCTAGATGTGGTTATGACTGCCTCTCTAAGACCATTTTGTACTACTGACCTTCTAGTCTGCTGGCCTACTGTGCTCTAGCTTCATTTTCCTTCTGTACCTCAAACACAGCAAACTTTAATAATGCTTACTTCCATTAGTGGTCTCACTGGACTACTGGAGTGTAAGTCTACCAATCTGTGTATGGTTGTCTTCTCCTAATTATTAAGACCTCAGACTAAATGCCATCCTTTGAAAGAGGCGATCTCTGACCACACACTCTGGACACCCAGTCACTCTAGATCACATCATTCATTTTAATTCTCTACATAACAGTCATCACCATTTGGATTTTTTTTTTTCTGACTTATTTATGATTTTTTTTGTCTTGTTTTTCTTACTTTCTACTATATGAACACACACCTTGTAGACTAATTCTAATACTTAATAAGCACTCAGTAGTATGTTAAACCAATCATTAATATAAGCATTATGAACTACAATAGCAAATGTAATTCATTAACTAATTGAACTCAACTACATCATTTAGATGAGAGGAAAGAGTAAATAATTTTTTTTCTAAAAGAATTGAAGTGATTTTTTTGGTTAGCACAAAAAGAAGAAAAACTCAATGTAGAATTTGAACCATTTTTTTTTCTAGAAGATAATGGAATATAAAGGATAAATTTGGCTAACTTGATAGTCCATGAAACTCTGAAGGATCATTAATGGTTACTATGATCCCCAGACAATTTTTCTTTCCTAGAACATTAAAAGGAGGCATTAATACATATCTTGAAAACCTGGTACTACTTCTACTTGATACTACAGTGGTCTATCACTTAAGTGGGAAAACATTCATGTTGATGAAATAAAAGTTCATTCATATCAGTTATTTAGTATCATATAGCTAAATTGTTTGATTGGCTAAATTTTTTACTTTCTCTGTGGACTGATGAATCACCCAATCGATGAGAAACATATTTTGTTCTTCTAATAGTGTATTATGATTTCTGTAATGAAATACAATTGTTATTATTGCAACATTATCACATTAATTTGATTGATGTTGATAATAATAGTGATAATTTTTGTACTTAATTATATACTTAAAGTAATAAAAGGTTATTGTCCCAAAATATTTCTGCTTTGTACATGTATATATGTATTTTCTCTCTGCAAACTTCATGAAGACAAGGATTTTTTTGTGTATGTGTTCTTTCAGGTTGCATGAAAGCCAACCGTTATGTGCCAATCAAATCTTATGGAGCAAAAATAAAACAGTTCAGGTATAGTGTAGGTTAAAAATAGATTTATTTTCTTACCCTGATCATTTTTATAGTAGGCAGAATAATGCCCGTCCCCCCTCCCCCCACCCCTAAACATATCTACATCCTAATCCCTGCAACCTGTAAATATTTTATATTGCATAACAAGGGGGGATTAAAATTGTAAATGAAATTGAGATTGCCAATTACTTAAAACAAGGAGATCATCTTGGATTACCCAGATGGCCCCAATGTAATCATAAGGCTCCCTGAATTGAGTCAGAGAGATGGCATTCTGAGAAAGACTCAAATTAGCATTGCTGACTTTGAACATGGAAGGGGGTTTGAGATAAGTAATGTGGGAAGCTAGAAAAAGCAAGAAAACAAATTATCTCCAGATCCTCCAGAAAGGAATGCAGTCCCACCAACACTTTGATTTTACTGCAGTGAGACCCGTTTTGGACTTCTGACCCCCAAATTATAAAATAATAAATTTCTATTGTTTTAAGCCACTAAGCTTATGACAATTTGATAAAGCAGCAACAGGAAACCAATACAGTTTTCCTTTTGCTTTTCTTCTCAGAAACAGAAACTAAAACAACATTTCAATGAAGGGGAGTGGATTGTTTCTATGTATCTTTGAAGGCTTTTCACTTAGCAGTGGTATTTCAACTTTTTTCAAGTTATTTTTGTTTATTGTACAGATTCCTTATGTCACATATTATGAGATAGTAGAGACAAACTTGGACAATGTAATTTAATTATAAACATCTGTTTTTAATATGCATGTCAATTTATTATCAGTTGGAAAAGGAAATATATTAAAAAATACAATAAAAACTTGATCATCTTGATCTCACCGAAGTAGAATGTATAGCTAGCCCTTTTACAAATGCTGCAAAGGAACTTCTGTCTTTAGCGAAATAAAAATAATGCAAATGAAGTTTGCATTTGAGCTTACAGAAGGGATGCTTAAAATACTTAAGAGAATAAACTATTTTAAAGCATATAGAAATGCTTTAGAAACATTTACAAAGAAACAATTCATGTACTAATTGTAATTATTCTTATCTGGCCATTATATCAAATACCTACTCAATGTTAACTGAGCAGTATTTTCAAACCTTGATTTTCTCTATGTAAGCCCATTCTGATTTAAGCAGGGAATGCCAATTTAATGGAAGCAGTAGGTTTACAGAATGAAAGTGTATATAGTTTGAAACTTATCCTTATTTTGGCATTATCATCAGTTTGCTCATTCAAATAATTTGTTATCTCATGTATCAGACACTGATAGTGATCCAGATTATCCATCTCCTCCTGTCTCTCCTTACTATTTCACTATAGTTGATGAACCAATCATACTGGATACCCTGCAGTTCCCCCAAGTGGGCCACATTCTCTCTTCGGGAATTGTGAGCACACTGTTCCTTTTTAGGAAATGTGCAGAGTTCCTTCATCCAGCCTCTGCCCCCATTGGTGGGTTTCTAAGTCACTCAGGGCTCAGTTTCAGTTTAGAAGTTTCTTCCCTAGAAAGCTTTCCATGACTAATCCAAACCTGAGTGAATGTTTTTCCTATGCTCCTTTGTGTGCTTTGTTGGCTGTTGTAATCCAAATTTACTCCCATTGTGGTACATCCCACAGCATGTTGAAATTGCCTCTTTACTTCTTTTCCTCCTTTGATTTCTGTAAGCTTCTTTATGGCAAGGGTTGTGCCTTCTATATTATCATTTTGCCGATGCTTATTAGCACAGGACTGGAATAGAATAGTTTTTTATGAAATAGTGTCCAACTAAATGAACAAACAACTATGTAAAAGACTTTAGAGAAAGAAGCATTGAGAGTAATCAAAGGAGGAGGTGTCCTTTTAAAAAAATTTTTCTATGAGTCTATAGTTTCAGAGCTGGAAAATAATAGAAATTACGCTGTTTCTGGTATTACCTGCTTAGATCATTCTTGAGGAGTCTGATTTCCCAAGCTATATATTGAAGTTTATTTTGGTTAAATTTTTGTTTTAATTCTTCTTCTCTTAAAATATATTTTATCTTAAAAAAAATTTCCGGGGAAGCCAGGATGGCTCAGTGGGTTAAGTGCTCACTTTGCAGCGCCTGGGACCGGGGATCGAATCCCGGCCCCGGCCTGTGCAGAACCATATGCTGAACTGGGAGCTCCCCCAGTTCAGTTCTCTCTGTCTCTGTCTCTGTATCTTTCTCGCTCTGTCAAAAATAAAAATAAATAAATAAAAATATTTAAAGAAGTCCTCACCTTTAAAAAAAAAAATTTCGTTGATCTACATTAAATAATCTCACAAATAATATATAAGGACAAAATTGAAGGGAACTTCGATTTGTAAGTTGTTGGTTACTATCCCCTAGAAATCTCATTTTCTGTTCAAATAAAACCTCTTTTATGCAATCCCATTACATAAATTCAGCTTTTTATAGATTTAGAATGCACTTATAATTAAGTACATTAATAAGGTTTGAGTGCATTTAATAAATGTTTTTAGATTTATGCTTTAATGATATTCACTTAATTTATATAGTTGTCATACAATTTCAGCATAGAAAGGAAATTCCCAACTCGTTTACCCCATCTCCTGATTGTACAAGTGAGGAAAACTGATTCCCTCTTCTGAGTTAACTGCTCATGTGATCTCAGATAAGAGACACAAATTTAATATATTTTTATTTATTTATTTTTATTTTTGACAGAGAGAGAGAGAGGGAGAGAGAGAGAGAGAGAGAGAGAGAGAGAGAGAGAGAGAGAGAGAGATACAGAGACAGAGAGAGAACTGAACTGGGCAAGCTCCCAGTTCAGTATATGGGTCTACATGGGCCGGGGCCGGGATTTGATCCCCGGTCCCCGGTGCTGCAAAGTGAGCGCTTAACCCACTGAGCCATCCCGGCTTCCCCGAGACACAAATTTAAAAAGCCAACCTTCTCTTCCCATGAATGTTAACATTATACCAGAATGGCATATGCTACCATTTAATTATGTTTTGGTGAAATTAAACTTCTAATTAGAAAGTATGCTTTGAGCTTTGGAGCTGCTGAAAAGAGGTTGAAGAGTGAGGGCAAGGGGATGGCTATAAGCCCCTGACATACTACAGTCTGTTTCAGTACCCCATCTCTGATGTAAGGTAAAGAGGAGGATTCTACCTGCCCATCTCTAAACACAGATGTGCTGATTGCTTGTCTTAGAGACCATGGCTATCAAGCCTTTTTCGGCATAATGGACTCCAGGTCCTAGTGGCTGGCAAACCTAAGTATAATCTTGGTCTCCAAGATTAACTCAGGTTCTTAAAGATTTATTTTTATTGTTTTTGATAGAGACAGAGAGAAGGGGGCGGGCCCAGAGCAGTCTCCATAGTTGCACGTCATTGATTGTCTACATAGTTCTATTCCACAGGTGGGTGTGGTGCTGTGCAGGGCAGAGACCAGGTCTGGGTCCTCCAGCATGGTGCTCACCCCAGTGAGAACTGAACTGGGGGTACACCCAGTTCAACATATGGATCCGAATGGGCTGGGGCCAGGATTCGATCCTCGGACCCCAGGGCTGCAAAGTGAGCACGCAACCCGCTGAGACATCCTGGGTTCCCCTAACTCAGGTTCTTGATCATACTGGCTGGCTGTCTGGTTGCAAGAAACTGAAAAAGGCAGGCAAAGGCACAGAATTACGCATGTGCTGCACTGTCCTACAGGGTAGCAACTGGCTATGGCTACTGAGTTATTGAAATGTGGCTAGTCCAAATTTAGGCATGCTTCATACACACTAGATTCAAAGGTTTAGTGAGAAAATATAAAATTAAAATATATTACTTTTTAAATGCAAATTACATGTCAAATTAATTATAGATAGGATATATGGATTAAATAAATTATTACAATTTTAACCTTTTTCTTACATTTTTTCTAAAATGTAGCTACTTAGAAAACTTAAAGTTATGTAAATGATTGATTGGGCTATGCTCCTTTAAGGAGTAGAGTAGGTAAGATAAAAACTCCAATATCAGTGATGGGTACTAAGACTTTGTCACCAAACCATGAGTCCTAAAACCTATATGCCATGTACCATATATACCTATATACTATGCAGCATTCCTGATTTATTGAGAATGGGTGACCACTGTGGGGATTTAGACGCATTTACACACATCTCTAAATCATGATTTGGGAGATTTATAGGCTTATGAAATAAAAACAAATGATTCTCCACTCCCACTGCCCAGTTCCGTGTACCATATATAAAGGAGATAGAAAAGTTACACCCTCTAGAATGTTATATGCATTCCAGTTCTTTACCTACTTCATAGGTCCTGGCTTGAGGTTGAAAGTTGTAAGGTAGGGAGAGGCATTGTTCTGTAAGTCACAAAACGGGTTTTTATGAAAAGCAGGCAGTTTATGATTTATTTATTCAAAGGACTTTTTCCAAATACATTTCCCAGGTTTGAGTTCAAAATGTTTTTTAGTACTCAAGTGAGTACTTAAAGAATAATATGATTTCTTTTTAAAGAAATCATATTATATACTTATCTTCATCTATCATATTATACTTTATTGAATATCCTGGATGCTGATCACATATGGAAAATGATATGGTCTCTGTCTACCCTCTAGGTTTTGTACTATAGGGCTTCTTAAATTATTAAATAAGTATTATATATTACAGTAAAGAACTGCCATAAATATTACAGTGACATAGACAATATTTCTACATGTCAGTGACCAGGAACTCCAGTTAATTTTTCTAGTAATCATTCAGGACACTAATGGAAAATAAGGAATCATATTTAATAATTGAGAGAGCTAGTTATTTGATATTAAGTGAGAATTTAGTAAAATGAGCATCAATTTTATAACATTTCTGAACCTCTGGAAGAAATATACCTAGAAATTTTCATTTTGGAAACAAACGAACGAACAAACGAAAAACAGCCAACAAACCTCATCCTGTATTTTCAAAATTCTTGGACCTGTTTCTTTCAAAGGCCACATTCAAGGATTTTAAAAAATGAACTAAGTCCGAATCTAAAACCCGAGCTACTCACAAGTGCATGTAAAATGTACATAATAAAATAATGTATTGTGGTTATAGCCAAGGATTAGATAGTCCCTCCTGTCAGGGAATGTTATTAGCACCAAGGTCAAACATTGACTAGGATATTATCCATTAAAGATGAGGAGACACAATTGAGAACATCCAATTCAATAGATAAAATCCAAATCTATTCCAGATCATTATTTCAAACACATATTGAGGAGTTCATGATTTTTATTTTATTCTGGAATTTCAGTTTAAAAATGTCTCACCTTCTTATTTTTCATTTCATTGAAATTTTGAGTTCCCCAGAATGGAAAGATTTAGCTGTTTTCTGAAGTATGGCTATGAGGAGGGAGGAAGTATTATTAAAATACCAAAAGGGAGGGCTACCAAATCCCATTTTGGCAGATCTCTAAGGGAGGCATGTAGGCAGTAGAATTGGAATTGGAGTTCTCTTAGTAGATCTTGACTACTGGCTAAGGACTCCTATACAGGCATAATTTAAAAGTGTTTAGAAATTTTTTTAAATAGATCATATTAACTTCAGACTAACTTCAAGCTAGATTACTAGGGTATTTAGAGGGACCCACATTCAAATTTAGGAGGGGAAATATATTTAACTGCATTTTATATTATGCAAAGGACACTTTCAATCATACAATAACTAAGTTTACTATTCTCTCACCCTATATGAAAAGATTATTCAAAGGGATTTGCTAGAACACCAACAAAAAAGAAATCATAGATAAAGGAATATATATGAAATGCAGGTAATAGTGGCAGCAAATTATGACCATAAGATGGGAAGGAAGATAGAAAGTAAATGAAAGTTAACTTGTTAGCTACTGATACTTGGAAGATTGCACTTCAAAATAAAAAAAAAAAAGATCAAAGTATAAGATTATATTTTCTTTTTTTGAGGTCAACAACACTTCTTAGTCTATGGTTAGAAACAATATTGTGTTAATATTTAAAAAATTTTTAAATCAACTGATAGTGGTCCTAAATGTGTGACAAAATAGAATGTGAATCATAAACCTTAATAATATAAGTAAAAAATAATAGCTACCGTAAATATTTTTGAGATGAAGGAGTAGGAGAGGTAGAGAAAAAGTTTACTAATTAACTCATCTGTCATAAGAAGTAGATTCTGACTTTATGGATAGATTTTAAAAATTGACATTTAAATGTATTAAATTCAAAAAGGCAATAAATAAGAAACTAAGGAAAAAATACATCTAAGAACTTAATAGAAAGGGAAAGAGATGTGATAGTGTAAGTTACCTAAATACTTATTTTTTTATAAGTAGTGTCTAAAGGTGATAAATCATTTAATAGAGTACATGGGAAAATTTATTTAATTCTTTTATAGGGATACAAAGATCAGACAGTTATTAAATAACTTTATGTTAGTGTTGACCAGTCCTCAATTTCAAATAAGTGAGCAACGTAAATTGGAGCTAGGTATGGAACCCAGAATCAAAAGAATCTAAATGTTCTCATTGGCCTGACTTTAGATTGGTTTGTTATAAAGGCAGTAAATTTCTCATCATAAATCTTGAAAGCAAATACTTTACATTATTTCTACCATATATGTGAAGAAGGATAATGATTGCAGAGGACATTAAACAGTTCAAAGAAACAATGTATAGCAAAAGCAGGTGATGTCTTTTGGGATGCTTGATGTCATACCTACAGTCTCATGTTTTAGTTTTTATGTATAATTAATACCGCGCATGCCTTTTATTACTAATTCCAAAGTTTCATTTCCTGTGTACTAAAAATGAATCAAAGGCAGCAGTTTTGAATTTTGATATTTTTGAGTAGTGTATAACTTTGGCTGCATTTAGACTGCATTTTTATTTAAGATTGAAGACATACATGTTGAAATGTACAACATGGTGTTCTTTATGACTGAAATACGAATTTTTAAACATTGAAAATTCATGAGTCAGTTTGTTCTTGGAAATTTACCAGCCATTTTGCAGAGGTTTAAATTAAGTTAGCACACCTTTGGGTACTTACTCCAGCTGAATTTATTGAAGATTAATAATAGTTATATAAATTATGTCTTCTAATACATTTTTATCCAGTAAGCTGTCATTGAACTTCTTAAATTTAAAGCACACACTATGCAAGCCATCCGAAATGTGTGAACAGGTTGTTTTAAATAGTGCAAAATTCTAAAATGGATATGTACTGGTCAAAATTAGCAATATTAGAGACATCGATATTTTCAAAAAGTATTTTTTGGCTATATCACATTTTCTTCACTTTGTGGATTATGAAACCTATATAAATTTTTAGTAACTGATGTCACCCCAATAAATTTAACAAAAAGAAGAAAAAAGAAAAAGAGTAAAAAAAGAAGACAGTACAAAAATTGTGAATTATAGTTTACTATTTGAATAATAAGTTTGAACAATTATACACTCCAGATGAAGGTGTTTTCTTAGACTAGTCATTGATGAAATTCAAAGGATGGCTGAGGTATGTGCAATTTACAGCTACCAAACATGCCAGACTTGGAATCACAGTTTACAATTTATGTGAATCCAATACTGGATATTTCACCCACAAATTTTAATTTGAAAAATTAATAGTATTATTTGCTCACAAAAAATTTTCATTTAATTCATATGTCAAGGAGTTAAGATTATGATTTTATAAATTACTTTTCTCTCTCTCTCACTCTCTCTCTCTCTCTCTCTCTCTCTCTCCTCTCTCTCTCTCTCTCTCTCTTTTAGGTTTATTTACTTTATTGTTTGAGAGAAGGTGAGAGAGAGAGAGAAGTGGGTATGGATCAGAGCAGTCTCCATAGTTGTACATCATTGATTGTGACATGTTTTCATTCCACACAGGTGGATGTGGGGCTGTGTAGGGCAGGAACTGAACTGGGCACCTCCTGCCTGAGAGGTGAGAACCTTCACCACAATCTCAGCCGTTACCAGTTGTGCCACATTTCAGCATATGTGTTTGCATAGGCTGGGACTGGGTGGGAATCAGTCCCTGGACCTTGCAGTTGCAGGGCAAATGCTCAACCTTCTGAGCTATCCTGGCATCCCACTTTTATTTTCTTGAAAAATGATGCATTCTGTTGTCTGTGCTCTCTTTCTGTCATTCCTGCCCATAAGCCTAGTGATTTCGGAGAACTAAATCATAGAACTCATTTTTGTAGGAAGAAAATACTCTAGATTTTGAAAAGACAGATAATAGGCTAGTTATGAATTTATCTGTGATGATTCTGTAATTCCATCATCTTTTAGTATATCATATCTAGGTGACAGTTTATGTTTTCTTTTAACTTGGAGTGAGAGTATAGAATTTTTTTGTGATTATGATAAATAATATTAGTGTCAACTACACAAATGAAAAGGTAAGAACCAAAAAAGAAAAATTTATGTATATGTCCAGGATATGTTTAGCATCTTAGCTTTTTTGGTTTTGTAATTTGTATTACCCTGAGGTGTTTATGCTCAGTTCGTGACTCCTATATAGAAATTCTCAAATGACGTAGCTTGAGCAACACTGGTGTCCTCTAGTCATTTTTTATGTCAAATTGAAGACCTATGGGCAGCTGTAGGGGACAAACTCTCATGGTGTATCTCCAGGCCTTTTCCCAACCTTTAAGTAAAGAAGTGTATTTTTTTTTATCTCTTTTATATTTGGAGATGTTATGTAAGATTTCATTAAGTGCCTAATATACAGGGTCCGGCAAAAATAATGCCGCATTTTTGTGAACTGGAAACCCACACTGAATCTGTTATTTGGTTACTAAGGTTACTAAGTATAAGGTTACTAAGACAACACATCCGTTTATACTATACTACTTAAAAAAGGGCGTTGCTATACTACTTTAATAAGGGTGGGCCCTGTATATTTGTTAAATGCAGAAATGAGTAACTATAATACAATTTTGAAAATCATTAAGTTACTCTCATCTACTCCTTTTGTAAATATTCTTTTCTGGCTTCACTTTTTCATCTATACAATGGGAAGTAATAACAACATATTATTGTCTATTTTGAGAAATATATAATAGTAGGTATCAAAATGCTTGCATAGTGTTTAGCACTTACTAGCTCTCACACTGTGTTGATTTTGAACTGCTCAAATCTATTAATTGGAAAAATATTAACAGACTTGGAAAAGGTAGAGGATTTAACAGACATTCTAGTTCTCTTTCAAAGTATCAGAATTATTGAAAAGGAGTTCAGTTGAGTCTACATTTTTTCTTCCTAGACTTCAGGAAATGTGAAGAAAAATAATCTACACAGATTCTCCATATATGAATCAATTCAATAGTTATTACGTTGAATTTAATTTATGTTAATTTAAATCTAAATCTTTCCACTGTAGAAGAAATGGTAGTGGTAATTGTGGTGGCAGTGTCCCAGGATCAATTTGTATTAGTTGCACAAAAATGAATCAGCTGACACACCTACTAGGATAGCTATAATAAAAAACAAAACACAAACAAAAAAATGAAAAATAACAAGTGTTGTCAGGGTTTTGAAGAATTGGAACCCTCATACATTGCTGGTTAGTGGATGTACCCAAAAGAATTGAAAACAGGAACTCAAACACATAGTTGTATGTCAGTGTTTGTTGTAGCACTGTTCACAATAGGCAAAATATGGAAACAAAAGTGCCCATCATTGGATAGATGGATAGGCAAATGTGATGAATTCATATAATAGACTGTTGTTTAGCTGTAAAAAGGAGTGATACATGTTCCAGCATGGATGAACCTTGAAAACATGAGATAAGCCAGAGACAAAGGGACAATACTGTTGATTCCACTTATAATAAAGATTATAATGGTGAAATTCATAGAGACAGGAAGTAGGGTACAGGTTGCCAGAGGTTAGAGGGAAAGGGAGTATGGAAGGTACTGCTTAATGGTTACAGAGTTTCTGTTTCATGTGATGGAAACATTTTGGAAATAGTAGTAATAACATTGCAAATGTAATTAATGTGCTGAATTGTACATGTAAATAGTAAATTTTATGATATATATCCACAATTAAAAATGATAATAATGTAATATGTAACAAACCATTGAATTATACACATTAAATGGATGAATTATGTGGTATGTGAATTGTATCTCAAGTTGCTAAAATGTTGAACATCTGTGAGGTGCTTCTTTGTTAGGTGGAAGGAAGTCAGTAGTTCTTTTGTTCCTGTGATAGGCTGTGGGAAAGGCCATACTAATTAATATATTGGTGTGAAATAGAATGCTGCTGTGATTAAGGGTTGCACAGCAATAATGTGGTATATGTTAATAGGGTGAACTTGTGCATGTTGACATGACATGACATGCTTTGACAGGCTTCTGGGCTTCTCCAACTTGGTGAATTACTCACTTATTTCAGGGAAGGGACAGTTGACCACTGAACTTTGGAGTCCTCCTTGGTAAAAAGTCAATGTAGAGCTTGTTCTTCACATTTGTATCCTTGAGCTCATGCAAAATAGTTGGGCAGTCTGTTCTCTGCTTTGGTAGTAAATCCAAAAAATTGAATCCAAAACCCTACCCTAGCTTGAGTATTGTTTAATACATTTTGAATTTTTTACCACTTTTTACAATGTTTTCATTTTATAATTTTATTGTTTGTGAGAAGTTGAAAGAGAGAGAGAGAGAGAGAGAGAAAGAGAGAAGTGGGGAGGGCCCAGAGCAGTCTCTGTAGTTGTACATCATTAGTTTTGACATGGTTTCATTCCATGCAGGTGGATGAGGGGCCATGCGGGGTGGAAACTGAATTGGAGGCCTCTTACATGAGAGGTGAGAACCTTCACTGCGAAGCCATCTTGGTAGTTACCAGATGTGCTGCAGTTCAGCATATGAGTTTACATGGGCCGGGGGCTGGGATTTGATCCCAGGACCTCTGGTGGTTGCAAGGCAAGTGCTCAACCAGCTGAGCTATCCTGGCATTCCTACCCACCCACCCCCTTTTTAAAACCACTTTTCACCCTGTAAATAAGTGGACTAATCAACAACTGATGCCCCAACAATGAAAATGCTGTTGAGCTAGCTTAGAGAAAAGTGACTGAGAAAAAGTAGAATTTAAATTGAAATGAAGTATAAGTAGACATTAGCCAAATAAAAATTGGAGAAACATTATTACAAAAGCAAAGGACAGAGCCTTGGTTCAGAAATGATTTAGTATATACTGGTAACAGATAAAACTGCTGTGATTGGAACTGATAGCAATTAAGAGGTATTGTGTAGGCCATAGTAAGAGTTATGGATTTTATTCTAAGTGGAAATGTGGAAACTGAAGAATTTTAATCATGGGAAATAATATGATCAGACTTTTGTTTGAAAAACATCAATCTGGCCATTGTGTGGGGAAAAATGGATTAAAAAGAATAAGAGTGGGTAGAGACTAAGAGGAAATTATAGTACTTTATTTAGCAAGAGATAAGAATGCTCTGGATTACTGTGGTGACAGTGACATTAGAGTCAATTAAATGATTCAATATATATTTAGGAGATAGAACTAGAAAACTTTGGAAACAAAATCAATATGGGAGCCTAAAAAAGAAGAAAATGTCAAGAATAAATGGATTCTAGGTTTTGGGCCCAAATGATTGGGTGAATATTGGCTCTATTTATCATGATAAAAAATTGGGATAAAGAGTAGAAAAGTGAGGAGCTTACTTTTGGGACATATTGAATTTGAAATGACTATAAGACATTCAAGTAGAGTTATAAAATTAAAAGAGGGGTCTGAGATGGAAATGTTTTGAAATCTTGACATATAGATATTAAACAAGACATTAAATGAAATAGCCCAGTGAGAGATAGAATAGTGAGAATTGATGCTCACACCAAGCAGTTCCAACATTTAAAGCTAGAGCATAGAAGGAACAACACTCAAAGAAGTCCAAGAATGGGCGTGCAGAGAAGTACGATGAGAAACAGGGACCCTGCTGTAATGGAATTAAAGAAGAGAGAATGTTGAATAAAGGGACTTGGCCAAGCTGAAGTAGGTTAAGAATTGAAGCTACCACTAGGCTTAGTAATGTGGAGGACATTTTTAATCTTACAAATAGTGTGGTAGCACTATAAGTGGGTAAAAGCCATACTTTGTTTCATTGAGAAGGGAATGTAAGGTAGTTAAATAGCAATAGCCAAGTGTAGACACTCTTTGAGGTTTTGGTTAAAGGGTTTAAGAACCAGTAAATACTAGAAAGCCACGTAGAATCCATGTACTGCCATCTACTATTTGACCATTGGCAAATTACTTAATATCTTTGATTTTGTACCCTATTAGGGATGATACTAACATGCATGCTTACCTCAAAGGGTTTGTTGAAGAGTGTTTATAACAATGCTTTGATACTTAGTAAAAATTTAATAAATGTAAACTATGATTATATTGAATCTAGATAATATAGTATCCTTGATATTTTCGTGGTCTTC
Organism: Craseonycteris thonglongyai; assembly: GCA_004027555.1. Lineage (NCBI taxonomy): Eukaryota > Metazoa > Chordata > Mammalia > Chiroptera > Craseonycteridae > Craseonycteris > Craseonycteris thonglongyai. The sequence goes on along the minus strand of PVKE010012282.1, from coordinate 14,769 downwards.
TCAACCACAAAACTAAACTTTATATTCTTCAAGAAGTTTATAGTCAGGAACACTAACGCCAGGACAGTCAAATGATAAAGACAGGAAAAATTAAGGTCAATTTATGCTAATTAATTTTTTACTAATAATTGGTTAAAGTCTTTCCAGTTACTTATTCTCTATATCCAAATATTTTTACATTTACTACCATTATACAATGTTTTATTAAATTTTTTTATTTTTATTTTATTTTATTTTTGACAGAAAGAGAGAGAGATACAGAAACAGAGTAAGAACTGAACTGGGGAACTCCCTAGTTCAGCATGTGGGTCCGCCTGGGCTGGAGCCGGGATTCGATCCTCAGTCCTCGGGCTTCAAAGCAAGCGCTTAACCTGCTGAGCCATCCCGGCTTTCCCTCAGTGTTTTATTAAAGAGATAAAATACAGTGTTTTTGTTACATTCATTGGCTTAAAAATATTATGAAATTAAAAGTATATTTTTTAAATTATTGTTTTTAATTAAAAAGGCATTCATCTGGGGAACTATTATTCTAGATAATTTACAGACTGTGTGTTATTTTTCTGTTTCTACTATATGTTGTGCATTGTAATTTTATCGAAGGAAACTGTTTTGGCAGATGCTAAATCTCTAAATTAAAAATAATTTAGAATATTTTGCATATTTAGTTACTTTTTATATTTCCTTTTTATGTATATTTCATACGCCTTTTAAAAATACCAGTTGAGCTTTTTCATTTTTCTCCATTTCATTTGGCTTTTTCTGAGCGGTAATGCATCTTTTTTAAATAGGGGTATTGCTCAGATTTCTATTTAAAATGCTCAGTTCATTACTATGGACCCACCTAGTGTCGACTTTTCAAATTCATTTCCTAACTGTGTGCATATGCTTATGCTAAACATCATATAAATCATATAATAAATGTAATGCTTAAGTAATCTTAACATTTAAAGCTCATTTCAGAATCTTAATGTTTTTGTTTCCTTTCTTATGGTATGCATTGTATGTAAGGTAAACGATCTGAAAATAATTGACTATAGGTTAAACATGCAGCTGCTAGAAAGCATCTTATTGCTCTTTTCAGTATCATTCACTCAAGAGGAAAATATAATCATTGGTGTGAAGAGTCGTATTATTGAAAGAGGTCATTTCACCCAAGAATTTGTGATTTATTTTATGCACTGAAGCTACTTTTCTAAATTTATAAACAATACCTTATTGGCTATAATAATTGCTAATGTTATATTGCATTTCAGTTTACAAAGCATTTTCCACATATAATATTAAGTACTTATATTTGCAAGATAGATATTGTTATCATTCCCAATTTACAAATCAGGCAGCTGAGGATCTGAGAGGTAGTAGAACAGAATTATGACTTGACCCTAGGTTTTTGACTCACATAATAAATATGTTTATTCACTCTATTATATTGCTTCTGAGATTTTGGTATATAACTCAATCAATACATATCAATTATAGCTAAGTATGTCCTCAGTATGCATGTTACATAAAATTTGGATTAGCTATCATGTACATAAAATGTCAATATTCAGAACCTGGCCTATTTGGTAATAAATTAATAAGATTTAATTAACTTTACTGGGCAGTCCAACATTATTTTCTTTATTGCATTTCTGTAATCTCACTTCTGGTCAAGTAACACATTTTGTTTAAATTAATTTAATTTTAATACATTTATTGTCAATATATAGAATACATTGAAATATAAAACTTATTACTTAGATGTTTATGACAATCACTGCCCCAAGTTTCCTACCTTTCAGTTTCTGCCTAACTAAAAACAAACTTGGCCCTTTGCATTGTCTGGGAGAGAAAAAACTCCAGTATGGGCCATTTACGGTACTCAAGCAAATCTCTTACTGCATTCACTTGCCTTTTTTCTTTTCTTGTTTGTTTTGTTTGTTTGTTTTCATATTGGGCTTTCCTCTGAAATAGAGGGGGGTGAGAGAAGGGAAAAAATGCTGGATTTCTGCCCCTTTTTCTTCACACTACTACCGCTCAACAGCCCTAAGAACATTGCTGCTGCTTTTTTGAAATCTTGAATAAATAGTGGAATAATCTACATCAATGAACGGACAACACAAAACTTCTTAGATGCAGCATCACTGTAGTGTGACCATCGGTTTCAAGGTGCTACAAAGCCAATTGTAAGAATGCAAACTGTTGTCATTTACCGGTGTGTCTGCACATTTGCTGAGTGGTTGTGGTGGTTGTCACACACAGAGTACAAGAGGGTGGTAAGCTCCTATGTGGAGGGTCAGTTCACAGTTCGTTCCAGAAGTTGTACAGTGCTGGGGTGCTTTGCTTCTGGCCTTTTGCCTGACATCATCACCACCACCACTGTCACCACCACCTGGCTGTGGTGGCTGGTGTTTTTGAGGCAGGATCTGACAGTGTTCTAACTAGCTATGACTGCCAGTGTTGAACCTTCAGGCATCAGTAAAATGAAAGGGCAGGTTGATTTGCAGGTCAAACATGGCAGTGCAGGACACCTGAGACTAATCAGGCACTGGCCACTCTTTAGTGTTGAGGCCACTGTGCATGCCAGTGACTCCCTGTCCTGGGTATTAAATGTGGGCAAGTTGTGTGGGCACCATGAGAAGGGCAGTCACCTGCGCCGTAACGGAGACAATCCGGTCCCGTTGTAGATGATGATGTGTTCAGGGCACGCTGTGAACTTGATGCGCACACCAAGCACGTTTCCTTTCTGCTCTGAGGCTCCTGGGAACCGGCCCACAGCCAACAGCCCCTTTCCCCCGCTGCAGGCCTATTCCTGGACAGGTCTGCGCCCCTAGTGGCTGCTGCTTCAGGTTTAGTTGTTTGCAAGCACAGCCTACCAACCTTCTGTTAAGGGGGCCAAACTTAGTGAAAATATCAAAATATACTCTTAATTGTATTGATATACAGATACCCACATATGTGCGTTTCTATGTAAAACATACAATTATATTTAAAATAAGCAAATAGAGCCTTTTTGCTCTATTTGAGGTGCTTGAAGCATTTGAAAAATACTTAGGTGTTTTATATTGAGTTAAAATTACACACACACAGAGATACCTAGGGAGACATTCTTTGTTATGTTGGATTTTAGACATGAAAACAATTAATGATCTTCTCCAGGAGTATATTATGTTAGCATTCTTTTTAAGTTTGGCCTAGAAGGAGATGTGAACATGTTGTAGTCTCCTGGATATCCTATATTGGAACTCTGGTGCTAACAAGACAGTATATGTCTTCAAAGAAAACATGTGGATGCTGGGGTAGCTCAGCAGGTTGAGCACTTGCCTTGCAAATATGAGGTTCAGGGATCAAATCTTGGCCCTGTTTGCCTGTGCAAACCCATATGCAGAACTGCAGTGAAACCAGTAGCCACTGGTGTGGCGGCAAATGTTCTTACCTCCCATTCAGGAGGCCCCTGATTTGGTTCTTTTCCTGTGTGGGCCCCCATCCACCTGTGTGGAATGAAACTGTGTCACAACTAATGATGTACAACTATGAGGACTACTCTGAACTAGTCCTCTGGGCCCTCCCCCTTCTCTCTCTCTCTCTCTCTCTCTCTCTCTCTCTCTCTCTCTCTCTCTCAAACAGTAAAATAATAATAATAAAGCAAGCATAAAATACTGAGTAACTTAGGTATGTCTTTTCTGCCTCAGGATTGGTTGTGATGTATATAAAAGGCATACTAAATGATTGTTGCTGAAGAACACATGTGACTGGTGGGAAATAATTACAGTCATACAGTATACTGAAATAGTGAAACAATAACAGATATAGGGCAAACCTGATAAAATAAGGAATTTTACAGTATGTGTTATAAAAGATTTATAAGTATTTAGTTTAAAATCTTTTAATGTTTCCATAGACATTTTCCATAATATATCTTAATTTGCTTCTGTAGACATTTAGGCTTGCTTTGGTGTGATCCTTTTTTAACTGTTTTGAAGAGAGAGGGATTTGGTGGAATACTCTGTCAACCCTCACCACACAAACTCATCTCTATTCTTTGGGTTAATATTTCAGTTCTCCTCAAGTTTTGTTTTTATTTTTGAGAAAGAGTTCCAAGGCTAACAAAGTTTGAATTTTTAGCTTTACATTTTTATTTTTATTTATCAGTTATAACTAGTTTATTAGTGTCTGATTTTATTGCAGAATGTTTCTTTTAATAGTGTACACTTCAATGCAAAAACTGTTCACTGAATAACATTTATAGTCTTCCAGCTTTTTGTACTTCATTCATTCATGCATGTATGCACGTTAGACTAAGGATATAGTCAGTTTAATCCTGTTGAACACATTTCTAAATGCTTTCTAAAGTCAGAGCATTAAATTAACCAGTCTAGTTCTCCCTGATACTGAATTTTGCTCTTATATGGATATGTCAGATTCAGGGATCAAGGACAATGCCTTGAATTCTGCATCTGCTTTTATAATTTCTTTAACTTTAGGCATGCAGACAGAAGTGCTTGTATGTGACCAAAAAGTATGATTATATGAGTATGCATTCAACAGGAATTAGAGAAAAATAGAAATGAGATAAATTTATTATTTTTGAACTAATAGAACGTAAGTGATTTCTTAGTTGTGTTTTTTCATGACTAGTCTTATACGCAGGGAGCATTTCCTATTTTCTCCTGTAGTTACTCAGCATGTTAATAGGACAGCCTCCTACTTGTTTAATTGGCTTAAGAATTTATTTAAATATGTTTCAATTTAGAGGAGGTTACATGCCCTTTTTTATACTTAGATGCATCCATTAGAATGTCCTTTAAGTGACAGTGTAGATTCCTTTTAAAAGAATTAGCTTTCTTTTCTTAAACTGAAGAAGTGTGGGCATCTTTAACATATGTGTTGGTATTTATTGTTCCCCTGCCATGCTTCCAGAATATCAGAATGAAAAGGGGAAATCATTAGATTCTCTCCATTTAATTTAACAGTTTTAATTGGACAGGATCATCATTACATTTTCTTTTAGTGAATTGTGGGTTGCCTTTTTCGGTGAATCAAACTGTTCAGGTTGCTTATGAGGTTCAGCTGTTGGCATAATGTCACTAATGATTTCTACAGGACCTTGAAATAAAGCAACAGGAAAATCTATCAACAAAGAGATAGAAATGGAATATTTGTAGATCAAAAATAAGATTATAATCTTTGTACTGGAAAAAAAGGACAACAGTGAGCAATTGCAATACTTGATCACTTTAAATGTGATAAAAATGGCAGTGACTGCCTAATTGCCAAAAGAGCGTCTGGACACATGGAAAAAATGAAACGTCAGTTGTATTTAACAGGGATATTTGCTATTATGAAATTAATAAAGAAGTCCATTATGTTAGGAAAGAAGTGGCTAGTTTGTTATATTTTTTCCTCTCAAAATCTTTAGACATGTTTTAATTTCAACATTTTCACTGATGTATTTTTCCTAGAGTATTCTTTCAGGTGATACTTTTCTCTTTCTAATACAGTTGCTGATATGGAGATCCTATGTTCTTTCTCCAGTGTTTTCTGTTTTTAAGGGAAGGCTGTCAAACTTATGGTTTCATTTGCCAGAGGTAAATTCTGTTCTCCTGTTATTTTAAGAGTATCTCTCACCAGAGAGATAATTGTCCAACTGCCTAATTGTCCAGATCAATGGCTTTATAGACCTCGTTTTAAAAAGTTGTCATTATGTTATTTGTCCTTTCATGAAACTTTTAACATTTTTGGTTTAGTGCTGTGCTTACCTTATAAAACAGCCTTTCATACTTATGAAATAAAATCTACTTTTTCTATGATATTTTTATATAAGTCAGTGGAATATTTCCATCTCTAAATGAGAAACCTCTGTGTATATATTCTGCCATTATGTCATATTCAATATAACATCACTTCCCCCTCACACACCCACACACACACACACAAAAAAACTTCCACACTTGTTAATATCACTACTGTTGTCCATGAACTTCAGTACCCTACCACATGTTGTTTCTTACATTTCAGTCCTAGTGTAGGGAAGCCATTGTTGAGGAAGTGATCTGTAAACCTAGATGTAGAGGTGATAATGGAGGGAAGGGAGCTTGCTCTGATCTTGGGAAACAGATTGTGCAATGGCCTTGTGATAGCAGTATACACAAACTTAGGGTTTTAAGGTCTTGGATTTTTTTCTTCAGACAGAGAATGCCGTAAGTATTAAGAACTTGAAATGGTTGGTCACGAGGAGAAAATAGCAAACAAGAAAGAGTCATCTATCTTTACAGAGCTTAAAGCTAAGTAGCAGGAGCTTATGTTTCAACTTGGTGTGATGGGAATCCCAAAAAGAATAACAGGGGAGAGATCAAGATATGATTCCAGTAGGGTCTGATGTTTCAACAAATCTTAAAGGGTGAGTAGAAACTGTCTTAACAAATTGGGGTAATGGAGTGTGGAAGAGATTCCAAGAAAAATGTACATTCCACATAAAATTGTTTAAGGAAGAAACTGTAGGCACCTTGCACACAACTATGCCTGTCTGTTGGAGCTGCAGCATGAAGTTCATGGTGTGTTGGGAGAGATGAGGCTGGATAAGGGACCATGACAGAACATGAAGAGTCGAGCATTTGATTTCAAAGTAGGCTGTCACCTCTCAAACTTGAGTTATATACAAGCCTCTTTTAAAAACAAAAATTATATACCCCTAAGAACATATTGACTTAGGGTATTTTAGTTTCAGTTAAAGAAATATTTATTGTAGAAACTAAAATTATATTCTAGGAAAATATCTGTGAATTGAGGATTATCATTAAAAATGAGAATTTTGCTCTAACAGGTAAAATATTTTTTTTCACAAAAAATATCACGTATTAATCACAGGCCTCTGAAAATATGTCTGCTGATCTGAATTTGAGAAATACTGTGTATAGTTGATGGGCAACCATTGGAGAGATTTTAATTACATGTGTATTTAATTTAATTCATATATATATATATATATATATATATATATATATATATATATAGCATTGTACTAACTAACATTCAAAATTGGCTCCACATTTCTTCTCATTTGAGGACACAGGCTGGTAGAATAGTCTCTATCTGAGTTATGCTATGGTGGCTGAGGATGCCAGGATGGCTCAGTGGGTTGAGCACTCAACTTGCAGCCCCAGTATCCAGGGATACGGCCCGTGCAGACCCATAAGCTGAACTGTGGTGTGCCCCCAAGTTAGGTTCTCACTGGGGCAAGCTTCCCATGTGGGAGGCATGTCCTGCCCTGTGCAACCCCATGCCACTGATGACATGCAAATATGGAGACTGCTCCTCTGGGCCCTCCCCCTTCTCTTTGTCTGTGTCTGTCTTTCTGTCTCTCTCTCCCTCTCTCTCTGTCTCTCTCTCTCTCTCGGTCAAAAACAATAAAAATAAAATCTAAAAAAAAAAGATAAGGTAGTTGAGCTAAATCAAACATTCACACAGAAAGATACAAGGTGGCCGAAGCAAGTTACATGTCTAAGATAAAGTCATTGGGAGATAAAGTAAAGTCCACAGGCAGGGAGGAATAGCAGGGAGAGAACAAGTTATTCATGAATAAATAATACAATTTAACATAAACTGTTTTTCAAAGTTTTTATTTTTTTGCTGAGCTGAGGTTATAAAGTGGTTATAACTTTGTAGTTGTAAATTGCATTTTCATTAAAGGATGCTGAACATCTTTCCTTTGTTAAAAACCATTTCTATCTTCTTTGAACACAATATATAATTTGCCTGTTTTACTATTGGATTATCTTTTTCTCATTGATTTCAAAGAGCTCTTTACATATTATGGAGGCTGGTTCTTTCCTTTGATATAGGTTGTATATGTTTTACCCAGCTTTCTTCATGTCTTCTAATTTGTTCATAGTGCCTTTCATCATTCATAAGTTTTTGGTATTTCTATGAGTGGATTAAGTAACAATAATGGTCCACCTGTAAAGATTGATAAATCTGAAGTTTAGCCCACAAACCAGAAAGAACATAGATATACTTTTATATATTTAAAGATGTGCTTAGGGTGCTAAGATATCTTACAAATGCTTGTAGTATTTCAGTCTACGATTTGACTTTAAGCAAGATTTAAATATAAATGTTTCTGATTACAGACCCATGATATGTTTAGAGTTAGTTAATATTTAGGTGTTTTTAAATACTAATATACTATTTGCTCCACTGAATAATTCTTTGACTTAAGGGAAATGTACTATTTTATCCTTTTTCCCATTTTATGAAAATATGCAGTATAAAAATTAAAATAGGGAAAGCGGGGATGGCTCAGCGGATTAAGCGCTCACTTTGAAGCCCCGGGGACCAAGGATCAAATCCCGGCCCCAGCCCATGTGGACCCACATGCTGAACTGGGGTGTGCCCCCAGCTCAGTTCTTGCCGGGACCTATGTGGGAGGCTCCCGGCCCAGTTCCTGCCCTGCGCAGCCCTGTGCCCACCTGTGGAGTGAAACTATATGGAAAACTAATGTCAACTACGGAGACTGCTCTGGGCCCTCCCCCTTCTCTCTGTCTCTCTCTGTCTCTGTTTCTCTCTTGTCAAAAATCAATAAAATAAATCTTTAAAAAAATTTTTTTAAAAATATATATATATACACACACACACATAGTCTACTGTACAAGTATAGATTAGAGGATCTATACATATTTATTGAGTAACTGAATGAATACATTTTTGCTGAAGTCCATTTTCTTGCATTTTCATCCTGTGCATAGTCTGGCTAGATTGATTTCTATATTATAGCAGTAAGTAATTTTTTAACAATAACATAAAAAATGCTCTTTGGAAGGGGTTCTATATAGTGTTCACAAAATTGATTTTAAAAACTAGGTTTTCTTAAATATAATTTGCTCATCAAGATTTCTATCATTTCAACTTTTTAGTTTGTCTTTGAGTTTCTCATTTGATGTTTTGAAATGCTGGCTAAAGGCAGGTCTTACATGTATTTCTTTCCCCCTGCATGCCAGTCCCTGCCATCATACACCTATGATGTGTCCATAGTAATAAACTGCTGTTCATTCTCTCATTGAATTAGGTAAAGCTTATAAATGTAATTGTACTTATCAGAGAAAATGAAAGTTGTGACTTGAATATTCAAGAACAAAAATTTTTAGCTGCACAGATAAATGAATTCAGTTATAACATGAGTTCTTTTGAAAATATGGTCTTGTTTTGGTGCCCAATTAAGGTTTCCTTGTCATTTTAATTTAATTGAATTTAGCCAAATTAACAGTAATTATTAAAAGTTTTCTTTTTCTCACCATCTTACTTTGATGTGTCAGTATAGTTATGACATACTTGAAAGGGTTAAAATAAACTACAAGGACTAGTCTTCAAGCTTTTATAAAGGATAGTTAACTGCAATAAGTGTGGAGAAGTTTAAGAAATTTTATTTCACAAGTTATAAACTTATTTATCAAAGAGATTATTGAGCCAGAATTTGAGAGTCAAGAAGGACTTTAAAACTCATCTCCCCTTAGGAAGGACTACATCACTAGTAAGGAAGGCATAGGGATTCTTTTAGAGCACATACTTCTGAACTTTTAGGTTAGACAAAATTCTTTCTGTGCTGTTCTAGATATATGTAGACTGAACATTGTTAAGGAGTAACATTTTCATTTTTTATGAATAAGATTTATATGTTATTTAGTATTCTATCGAAGAAGAATATAGAGAATAGACAAGTGTAATCAACTTAAAAATGAAGCAAAATGTTCAAACGTTTTCATACCTCACTCAGTTTTAGCTTGTATTTCTTCTCTCATTAATTCATACCAAGAAATACATACAACATCTACAGTGGAAAACCTTTCCTCAAAGGTGTGTAGTAAAATATTTTGCAGAAAAAAACTAATAAGTAAGACTCAAAACTGTGTTTTAGCAATATTGTGGCACTGCTACTACTTTTCACTTTGCTGCTTCCTCTTTTAAGATGTCAGTGCTGTGTGTCCCCTGAATTTCTTCCCAGGTTGAGAAATTTACAATACAGACAGTCTGGTAGCCAGCAACACTTTTTAAAGGTATGGTTTCTTTTGAACGGCTTTTCTTCTCTATATGGATTTTTCTCTCAATAGGTGTGTCCTGTTTTTTACCCCCAGAATGACTGGTTCATGCCTTTCACATCCTGATGAACTGACAACCATAGACATCACTACTTATCACAAGGAGAGATGATTGTGTAATGAATAAAAAAAACAGAAGTCTAAACTCAGTTGGTTGTATCTTCTTAGTAGACACAGTTTACCTGAAACAATTCTTTGTCAGATAGAAATTCCATTGTAAAGTAGTTACATGAGGACCAGAAAATAGGCATTTTACCTGGGCTTCCAAAAATTGTAATCATAATAAAATATTGAGGAATTATTTTTTAAAAGAGAGCCAAATTATATGATTTGTACTAATTCCTAATCTGTATTATCACCATTAATAGAATAAGGATACAATTGTTTAACTCTTTATCATGTTGTATAAAATTTATCTTTTATATCAAATTATTATGAAGATGGAGCATTCATAACTTAACCTAACTTTGTCCAAAGTTGGGGCTTTCACTAAGTATTAAAGCATTCATATTAAGTACTTTCCTGTGCAGTTGATATTTAATGGCTATAAGGATACATTTGAAATAAATGATCATTTGGTGCCTTTTGCGAACTTTGGTAGAAAGATGTCATAACTTTGGTGTTCCCCAAAGTTAATAGTTTTGGAACCCCAGACAAATTAATGTTTTGTGTTTTGTAATCCACAGTCCCTCATTTTTATTTGGGATAATACAACTACATATCTCATCTTGTTATTTTAAATATTAAATTTGAGATCATTTTATATGCAACCCAGTGACTGATAGAAAGTTCTTAAAAATAAAATCTATTATTTTTAAATTCCTTCAAATTATTCTGAAAGAATGGCATCATCTCTCAAGAGAAGCGTGAGACAAGAGTTTCTAATGTGAATCCATTCTTACTGTGTTCTTGATGAACTCTAGTTGGTAAAAAATGTGATCTGGGGGCAATTCATATTTATATTCTGACTAACCACCTGACAATACCATAGGTCAGATATTATATGTCAATTCTCTGGCATAAGTGTGTTTAGGTCTTTGAAAAAGATGATAGGCTATTGAATTTCTTAGGTGCTTTTCTGAAGAGGTCCAATTGTAAGACTCTACTCAAAGTTTTAAGCTACATATTATAGGTTCAATAATGAGCTCATCATGCATTTGGTGTTAGCCTCACAGATACAGACATTGGTTGGAAGTTCCTTTTCTTGAAAGCGAGGTTTCTTTTTAAAATATTTTTGTGACAACATAAATAACAGTGAGTAGAAAAAATTAGATGAATGTTTTCTTAATGCCTCGTGTCAGATAATTCAGTACAATGTTGGTCTTATCTGACACTGATTTGCTTTAAATTCATTGTGATTCTAACACTAAAAGTTTTATTTCTTAAAAATAGCCTTCAAAATTCCATAAAATGTGCAACATAAAGCTTGGTGGTAGGAATATATATCAAATATTAAAGTGTAATCTGTACCTATGACTATATATTTTTATTTCAGTTATTAACATAGAAGATGTTTGACAATTCTAAAAATATGGAATCAAAATACTTTCTTTTAAAATGAGGAGAGAAATGTTAGAAATTGCTTGAAACAGTGTTTGTAGGTGTTAATTTTGGAAATAATTTGTTTATGATCTTAAAAGTTTCTGATATTCTCTTTGAGAATTTTCCAGAAGCATTCACTCGTATCGCTTATATTTCCTTAGCCTGTGTGAGTCGCCTTTTTATATTTGCAATGGAAACACCATGAGTGAAAAAGCATACTATTTCAGGTTCATTCCATTTTCCATAATACTGCTGCAACAGTGTCAAAGAGATTCATTAAATAAAAAATTGTTTTTCATGGTTTTCTATTGTAGTTTGTGCTCTGGTCTTCTTTAAAGATGTATTTATATTTGTACATCTGTGTTTACAGGTCATTTTTATATTTTTCACCAATTTAATTATTGTCCTATTAAGTTCTTGTCATCGCTTTTTGTTCAGTTGCTTATTTATTTTGGTTTTAACTTTTCTTAATGGATTTGCCTTTAAAAGGTTTGGATATAAAACAATTAATTTAAATTTTGGTTGTATATACTTAATTAGATTTGTTACAATTTTTCTTGAATTCTTTAAAAGTTGTTACTACTTAACATATTGGTAAGCATTTAATAGATGTTCAGTGAATGCTAAAGTATGTCTGAATCTATATACAATATGAAACCTTCTGGAGACCTACTTACAATAGTAGCAAAATCACATTCAGATGTTAATTCCTATATAGACAATACCAGATACATAACCAATTAATTATGTTAAACTTTTCAGATAATTGATAAAGATATAGATTTATTGAACACATTATATTGTAGTCATTAACATATTTAATACATATTTAAAATGTTAAATACTTTAACATTTAATGTAAAATAAAAAGAAGATTTAGTAACTTACTATAAAACATTGGATTGATTGAATCATTTCAGTCATTTAATGAAATTACCAATGACAGGATTTGATAAGATTTTGGAACTGTCTTCTCTTTCGCTGACATTCTAAATCTTGCAGAAATTCTAATTTGCAATATAGAATTCAGATGAAAGAAAACTTATATGGCCTAGAGAGGTACATTTAAAAATATTTATTCCATTCAACCATCAAATGCAATACTAACTTAGTGCCAATGAGATTATATCAAATTTAATTTCATTACCAATTATTTGAAAGCCTTTTAGATCACTTAAAAAGTGAGTACCATCTTGGGATTTTCATTCAGCTGTAAATTCTGGAGTGTTATTTTATTCTGTATTATGGTGTCACAAGTGAAATAAGATCTAACTTCACGTAACAAATAGGCCACTAACCAGTTGTATGACTTAAAATTCCTTTTGACCAAGTTTAAATACTGGGAAACGTAGGGATATACGTACCCCTCTTTTCTATGCTGCATATGATCCATGAGCTAATCTACGTGAACAAAATTTCTTGTGAGCTTGGGGGTTCCATTAGTTCAAAATACCATTATTAGAATGATCATTAGTATATTTGGCAAATTTTCCGTCTAGTTCCTAGTCTATTTCAATTTGTTCATCAGGGATATTTATGCAAGAAATAAATTGTTTTTGAATGCTACAGCAATGTTTACAGAAATACTTTGAGATCTTAAACCGACTTCCAAACCGGTTAACATTTTCCTATATGCTCTTTGTGTGTATCTGGCACATGTATACTTAATAATATATTAAGTGTCTATACAAACAAAACCAAAGATAAGGAAGATTATGATATGAGCATCTTTCCTTTATACAATAGTTGGCCTCAAACACTCATTCCTCTTTTTTCTTACCTGCTCTGCTGACCTTCTGGATTAGAGTTTCAGAGAACAACCAGAGGTAGTAGCTGTAGCAAGACAGCAGCTGGGACCATACGGATCTCAGCATCCTGCCTTATGGCCATTATCTTTGTTTCTATCTTTATGCTGCCACTATGTCTCCTTCTTGTGCTCTCCCTGCATCCTCTCCTCGCTGCCTCCTCCTCTTCCTGACTCCAGCTCCAGTTGGCCCTGCAACTTACCCTCCCTCCTTCTTCATTTTACCCTTTACAAGGGGAAATATAATTCTCTAATTAGGAAAATTTTTACAAACTATTTTTTAATTGTATGTAGCCATGCAGCTACCCTTCTCTGATTTCCATAATCACTGCTCACAATACAAAAAAAAATATTTTTTTTTCTATAGTTCATCAATTAGTGTTTATCAAATAATAATAGGTCTCCTAAGGGCTGAAAAAATAGATATTTAAAATAAATGCCACAATTTTCTTATTTTTCTATTTAAGAGTGAGTTGTCGTAATAAAAAATAATTTGAGGCTAATGACAAGAAAGAATAGTGAGTAATATACTTCCCCCTTCCCCAACTGCTGAAAATGAAAATCATGTCAGCATCAAGTCATTTTTGCCACATCCCTTGTTAACAGCTTTTTCGGGGTGGGTCATAAGTCTGTGTTTTGTTAGTGTCTTAACTCCATAGTGACATGCTTAAATCGTATTCCACATTGGCTTTGTAGTATATATACGCTTATTTTTAGGACACCCTGTGAATGATGGATCTCATTATTAAGTAATGATCAACTTTGTAAAAAAAATTATAAGCTTTGAATGAAGAATAAATTTATGAATTTGAGAAGGTTAATCATTGATTTTGCTCTGTTGAGTGTGTGTACGGTGTCACATTGTGTATGTCTAAGAAAGTAAACTTACTGTCTGCCTGTCGCCAGGAAAAAAAAGTGGGACCTAATCAAACTGCTGTGGGGTCAACGCTTGTGGTTTTAAAGGCCCTTAATGTTGTCCAGCTGCAAAATAAAAGGAATTGGGAGGGGAAGTTGGAAGGAGTGGAGGGGGTTGGGGGGGAATGTGTGGAAAAGAACAGGGAGTCTGGCTTTTTTTTTTTTTTTTTTTTAGTGAGTTCAGTGCCAGCCTGGACATTGGCTGTGCAGACTATTGAGCCATTGTCTGCTCCATTTCCAGAATAGCCCCCAGTTAATCACTTCGGCTTTGAAGGGAATTTCCTCGTGGAATTCTCCACAGAAAATCTAATCAACTGACCTGCCCTCTCAACAATGGAAGGCTTTTTTTTCTCCCTTTCCCTTATTGGGGCGGGCTCTGTAATGTAGCCTTTTGTGCAGAATGAACCCTCCCAGTAGGAGTGGAGAGCGTGTGTG